>JAOEJI010302995.1:0-18739 GCA_025448255.1 Umimayanthus chanpuru | reverse complement strand
TGGCATTATCTGTTTTTCTGCATACTATGCAAAAAGAAAAGTCATTTACGTTTAGACATATATAGTTCAAACAAGCGTGAACAGACATGCAGTAGAGGTAGTAGCTAAATCGAGGAGTACAAGGATGTGCATGTTGTTTGTCGGGCTTTGGTGGGTGAATTATTTAGAGGGTCTGACTCTGAATGGGGTTAACTGATAACTGAGAATCGCCTAAAATTTTAACAGATTACTGAGATTTGAGAATAATTTTAGCTGCTTGCTGATAATGGATATCAAAAAATCTAACTGATTACTGAGAATCGGTTTAAAAAAATTAACTGATTACTGAGAACTGGCCGTACTCCCATTCAGGCCCCCTACTGAAAGTGGTAATTGCCAATCTCAGCTCTCTGGACCCGTCTTTGGCCTGTTTGGACCAGATTATTTACAGATAACATGTGGCACACAGCTCAAGAACTCCAAACATATTTAGCAAACTCCTAAAACAGGCAGCAAAATCACGAAACAGAGTAGCTTTAGTAGAGAACAACCGTGAGTGAGAAGCTGAATTATGTTTCAATACAAAATATTAATTACCGTGGCACTAGTAGTACAAGATGAAGTTCAATTGTAAATTTACGCACGAATTTCCAAGTTGAATTTCTAAATTTAATAACACCAACTGAGTAATTATTGCATCACAAATAGTGAAATTAAACAAACATCATCCACCAGAAATGAGTCTTTTCCATTTTTAAAAGCTAGGCCTCAACAAATATCTGGTTTCACACGAAAAAAGCAGCAACAAGGTAATCAATAGTTGCCTCCAAAACATCTGAAATGAAACGTTTCTTCTAACCCCAGTGCATGAGGGTAAATTCTGAGAAATGTGCAGGCATGGTTTGGTTGCACATATTTTTAAACAAAGTACCGGAGTTAGTTCTACAACCTTTAGCTACAAATCATACAAAATGTGGTTTGTCTACTTTTAAACTGGATCCAAACTCAACTGAAGACATGAAGTGAATAGTATGCCTTGTCTGACCTCTGCTTTTTGCCCCACTGGAAATTTACCTGCCTCAAATGAACCTTTAGAAGAAGTTTGGATAGGTTTGTAATTCAAAATTTCACTTTCTTCAAGAATTATTGATGAGATCTGGTGCTAGCTGAAAAAGGCTAAAATTATTTAAAATGTCATTTTGGCGGAATGAAACCGACTCTAAATTCAATTCATGACTTCGAGCCGAATGGAAAATGCAAATGATTTCAGCACGTCAGTACTGATATACAAATTTTAAGGTTATTGTATTTAGCGAGTACCAAATTTAGCGATTTTTTTAAGGAAGGTTTAGCGACAGTTTATTCAGTTTGTGATTTTCTTGTTTTCTACTTTCTCTCAGTTTAAGAATAGTAGTTAACCGCCCAAAATACAAGTTTGCGTAAAACATACCTTGCGTCTGTCGACACAAACCCTGGAAATATCTAATGTTAGTGATATTACAGTAATTTTCTGTCAGATATCAAGGCCCAACTTTGTTTAATTCACTCAGCAATGAAATTAAGCTAAATGCATCCTATCATATATTTACAAAGAAACTAAAGGGACAATTGATCTCAAATTACTGACACAAATAATTATAATGTAAATCAATGTATATATTCTGCCCGACATCTCGTCACGATTATATATTTTTCCTTTTAATATTCCGCATTAACATAGGAGGAAGTCTGATTCCCTGATAAGCCCCAAGGCTTCAAAACTGACTTCCTCGCCATTATTTACTTTAAAAAACAAATATGTACATATTTTGTAAATTCTATAAATGGCGAATAAAATGTTAAATATTATCTCGCTAAATTCGTTAAAACCTAGATGTCGTAGCCGCTAAAATTTTATGCAAGCACTTTATTCCAAAAACTCAGTAAATTATTTTTATATAATTTTGGTTAGATGATCATGTAACCTCCCTAGTATTTGTCTTCCTCATTTTCTTGTTTGTTTCTCTGTTGTTGTTTATCCCCTGCAATATCTCATCATAAAGGCAGATTTCGGTTTGATGTCGTCGTTCAGCTGTGCTTCATTAACATATCGTCCAGCAGAAGTCCAGCCTCAAGATTCAAACTTAGTATCCAAAAAATCACCCAAAACGTTTCATTTCAGAGTAACGGGTTTGTGAAAACGTCCAAAATTGGAAAGAGAATGTATGTTGTTCCAGTTTTGAATTTTCTTTTAAATATGTTGAGTCATAACATACACGCATGTTATTATATTTTTGAAAATAGTTTAAACATAAACTTGTGTTATATTGGCTTAAAAGGTGTGAATAAAAGCTATCTTTTAAACTATTTGTACCTCTACTATTTCATCGTAACTTTGTATTCGAACATAATTCGGGCCCTCTGTTCCCTAATAACCTACTCTTTTTTACCTTAGGAATTCGCTAAATACTTCTCGATAAATTTGGAGGTTTTCAGGTTTTATAGCACTTATTTCCCCGAATTTATTCACGTATCAAGCTCAAGTTTTCAGTCAGTAAAGTACTATATAATGTGCTTTTGAATCGAGTTATATAGCTTCATCTTGTTTGAAGACTGAAGTTGAACTTGAATCTATGGTATGAGTCAAACTGGAATCTGTTTTTGCAAAATCATATTTGGTTTTTCACAATTATTTTCCGTTTTCACCATATTTGGATGTCACAAGCTGTACTGTGATAAACAAAATCTCTCTTGTTTCGAGGAAACAAGGATTAGCTTCGTTTCACTTTCACTTGGTTTGACCATAACAACAATATACTTAGATTTATTTTCAATCCAAAAATCCTACCACTGTGTTTTGCAAGCGTCAAAATACGGTTGTTTATATTTTGTTTTGCCTGGCTATTTTTTTCCCGCAATGCAACAGTAAATGAATAGCCACCCCATCCAATGCAGATACATATTTCACAAAAAACATTACTTACTAGTTCAAAATTTGTTGCATGGGCACTTTCTTTTTGCGGAGAGTGAAAGTTTTGAACAAACCAGAACGTCACAAAGCAATGAAGATGATAAACTCCAATTACAACCATTCTCGACCCCAGAGCCACGTTTCACCGCGTTTGTGTCTCTTCGACCGAGAAGTCGGGCATGCGCAGAAGAGAAGAACTCTGGCGGTCGAGAATAATTTACAACGGGTAGCACATGCGCATTCAGCAACGAGGCGGGTGTTCTGGTCAAGTTGTAAACACCGCCGGCAAAACTGTGTATTCTATTTGAAAATGAGAAACAGCAAACAACTTGCAAGTTTGAAAAACAGTCGCCCTGTGGAACATTCAGGAGAATATTGCGATTCACCCACGAGGAAGTTGCTGGCAAATTCAATACTTCTTGTTTTGTTATTACGTAACGGATAATTGAGCACGAGAGTAGTACAATTACAAATGATGGGAACGTTTTGATTCAACTCAGCTGCGAGGGGCTTTATCCTGTATTAGGAGTTCCAGTAGACTTCAAGCATCCTTAGACTCTTTCAATGGCCTCGTATTAAAGAGAAGAGGCTGTTGAAAGTCGCAAACAGCAGATATTAAACATATCTCCTTCCCAACAACAATAATTCGGTTCTGTTTTTATCTTGCAAAAAAATACAACAATAGAAAGACAAATGTGAAATACATATAACTAGGATGTTGGCAAAATGGAAGGATCGCGTGAAACACGTAAAACTTTCCAAACGCTCAAAGATAATGATAAACATCACATAAAATAGATGCTCACGCTACTATTGGGGAAAGTAAAATGGTCGCGATCCACAAAAGATTATAACCTTCACAGTGTTTGAACCAACCAAAGAGTCAAGCTTAGAACACGGATGTCGTGAGTTTCTCATAAAAAAATAGTTTCCCGGGAAACTCCAGGGTTTGTATTCTAATTCTCTACATTCCAGGAGGGCAGGGCAGTGAAAACAGAAAGACATAGCAATATTGTTTTTAGCTGTTTCATTAAAAAGCATTCTGGGATGGATGCATATCATCCTCTTTGAACCACGTGTTTATAACAAATGGAAAACGTTTTTAAAACAATTTTAAAACCACCAACTGGTATTAGTGATGTTGTGTGTGAGGAGTGCCTTCCGGTAGCAGAAGATGTTTTTGTATCGACGTCTCGTCGTTAAAAATGTAAATTAGTTTTTGCGATTTTTGTCGGAAACTGTCTATGATGTTATTTCCGTGTTCCATATCCCGTATTTTTCCTTGGTCACGTCCCAAACAGTTCGAAATAAAATACACATCCACCAATGTAATGTTTAATAGCTTTAACTTTATTTCCACTAAAATCCGATTGGCAGCAAAGGCCTGAATTGCTCGGGTATACTAAATTATAAGTTTCCATGACCTTGTAAAGACCCTTCACAAACACATGCAAAAAACTTTGTGACGCGTCCAAGCATAAGATAATAAATTCTATTGCTTTGGTTATAAAGTTTTAAAATTATCGTTCGAAAACAGAACACGTACTTTCCGACAATTAACATCTTTTTAAATATACCTACTTACCAATGCTTATGACACCGCGTATATATTGCTTTTTTGTCAACTGAATCAAAGGAAAAAGGGGAATTTTTCGGAAAGTCTCTCCCGTCCAGTCTCAGCAAAAAGTAAATAGAGCGTTTTGCTTAACTTCAAACTTACTTCCGGGCAGTTTTTACAAGATATTTTTAATGCAGTTCCAATTTCATAATGTCATTTAGGATTGAAACAGGATTGAGACAGTCGAAGTCAACGACCGGGATAGACTCAGCACGTGTGATGTCCTGTACAGCTTCATCCCTGTTCATAATCACACAGTAACATCACATTTTATGATATGCGATGATAGGCACGTTCACTAGGATAAATTTTCTTGGTTTGTTGCTTGTATGTAAGCCTGTCAGAACTATGCATTTTGCGAAGGTGTGTCTTTTCTCAATTTTGAATGTTCATATTTTACTCCCGTAAACTGCTGACACATCGGCGGGTTACAAAGTTAACAAAATTGAAGCTAGTAGAGATTGATCTTGCGAACAAAACGTTCAGTGTTAAACGAGCTCAGTTTGGACTCTGCAGCAACACCAGATCGGTCGGCTGCATCGTAACTTTGGCCGCCGCAATTACCAAAGCTGTGCAACAATATTTTTCTGCGATTCCTTGTCATGACGGTGCGCAATATCTCGGCTATGAAAAGCAAATTTAGTCGCCTTTACGTTCCGAAATATTTCATTTCCCCGACGGTATTTCTGTGACGTCAATACCAACCCAGAACGGGCATAAGGTAAAATAAAATTCACCACAACGACATCCATGGCCAGCAACCTTGTATGCCGTGTCATGACTGATCAGTTGCAACAACTGAAAGAGAAAAATAAAGCGACTGTCGACGTCAAAATGAAGACAGGAGAATTGCACTGTCTATCTGTCCGCACTAAATTTTGGTTCAGAGAAATATAAGCTTATGAAGGATTGAAAACAAAAAATCTGACTAAGCAAGTGATCACCATTGGTGAATATTCTTTCAAGGATGGAGAAAAACGTAATTTCTTGCAAACGCGATGCATTGTGGGACCCGTGCAATAGGCGCATTAGAGCATTGCAATATTTAACAAACACTTATTAAGTTTGACATCTAATTAAATGAACAACGTGATATATGAAAACAGTGCCGATTTGGGAAAGTACCACTACACATCCTGCTGCCTGATTGGTCACTTACGAGAATAAAAATCACGAACTCGACAGACCTGCTTCAAGCATCCAGTATTCACCAGATCAGCGGTTTTATTAGTCGAGGGAAAACTCCTGTAACAAAATAGAAACTTGAGCGCCTATCGCATGCAGCACGACTTGAAAATGTGTGAAAAAGAAGTTGAACAAGTTGATTTGCGAGAGTCTTGTAAAGAAACAAACACCAACGACGGTGGTTTAGATTGGATGGATGAAGCCTTTCAAGAGCTTCTTAATGAATTGAACAAAGGAAAACCGCTAGATGAACTTCATTGGGACTGCATATCGACACCAGATGAAAGTCATGCGGACATTCAGTTATTTACGACAACAACAGAACTTGTGTCCCTTGATAGTTATTTGAATCTTGCTGTTTGTGAAGAACTGGCATCTGTTGAGTCATCGTCAACATACAATCGGCCGCAGAGACAAAAACAATGGCTTCCTGGGCCAACAGAATATCTGGAAAACATTACAGACAAGAAGTTGTCGGAGATGTCACTGAGGAAGCTAAACAAGCTCCTGGTTGGCCGACCCAAGGAGAAGGTGAGGGAGATTCGACACAGGAGAAGATGTCTGAAGAACAGGGAATATGCGAACAACTCGCGGAGAAAGAGAAGCCAAGCGAAGGAAAGTCTTGAGAGCAGCGTAGCGACACTTCAAAAAGAACTTTCTAGGATGAGAATAGAGCTGGAGAGAGTTGAGAAGGAAAGGGACTTATACAAGAAACAACTTGAAACTCGAGCTGACAATAGACTTTCTGCGTGTAAAGTATAGCCTCCAATCACCAGAAATCGAAACAGCCTTATAAGACTGATTAATTGTATTTTAAACTTCTCTATCAAAGTCTTGAAACAATTGATGTGATATTATAAGAATTAGCCGTTTGTTTCCTCATGCAACTAATTATGTTTTATGGGGATAGAAAATGAGGTTTGTTTGTATTTGTAAGTAAAGTTATAAATTTCCTAACATACATGGAAAACATAATTAAAGATACACTCAAGGAAAGCAAGTCTTTTATTTTCTTGGCTTGAGCTGCAGATATGTATATAACTAGCCAGCGAAAAACGACGAACTTGATCGAAAGTACGTCGAACAATAGCGTACTTTGGCGTATTACTAAAGTAAAATAAAAATACGCTAAAATATAGCGTACTTTGACGTGCAGTTGATATCTTACGAACTAGCTTTCTGAATTCAAACACGCCTTTTTCAATAACTGAGGAACTTTGACAAAGTTCACTTGTCCTTCCATAGAAGGATATTCGTTGGAATTGAATCTTCTCGAAATGCCCTTCTCAACTTAAACTTCTTTAAACTCTATTATTTTTATACCATTGTATCTCGCATTTTTCTAACTTTTATATATTGTAAATAGTTTCCTTACATATATTGTAAAGCGCATTTAATCATTTTATGTAAAATGCGCTATATAAGTTAATAAATTATCATTATTAAAATATGAAATTGGTCACTCCACAATGCATTGCTTATACTGCAGTTAAACATTCGCTCTAACTGTTCGACATGTATATTTCCATTGCGCCATGATACGTGAGGTCACGGTTAAAATAAAAAAAGGGGATATTTCCCTTTTCTTGTCCATGATGTTGTTCCGCTCCAAGCTATATAATTCTGCATACATACACGTTTTCCTGTTAAAGTTCACTGTGTTGTTTTCGGCTTTTGAAAAAACGTCGCGATAATGGGCCTAAGTATTAAATTTAGCCGTTTCTTAATGTTTTTATACATTAGAAAATCAGTTGTTTCTAGTCACTAAAATAACATTAGTTTTGCCATCCACTTGCCAATCAGAACGTGCGATATATAAGTGTTATTTTATCTACAAAGCACAAGCCAATCAGAGCGCGAGTTGTATATGCACTTTTTTTATATTACACAGTAGCGTTTTATGTGCTCTATTTTATGATATTAATTAACACAGTAGGCTCACCATCAGCCAATCAGAGCACACGGTATACCTACCCTATTTTAAGACAATACAAAGAACTTACGATCCACCAATTAGAGTGCGCGTTATATATGCCCTACTTTATGACATGATCGTGGAGCCCCCCGCAAACGCTTCAAGGACCAACTGAAGCGACAGCTCACTCAAGCCAGCGAGTGGGAGCACCTGGCCGAGAACAGAGACAAGTGAAGAACGACCATCAGGTCAGCAGCAGACAACTTATTTTTAAGAACTAATTTAGTTTCCTTTTGAGTCGGTCTGTAATGTAAAAATTTGGGAGGTGAAAATGTATTGTTGTTGTGCTAAAAACTGATGATTGTATCGACTGTACAATTTTTAAGAAATGTCTTTCAATTAACCTCTTGTTTGTGCATACAATTATAACAACAAAAAATGGGGGTCACCGAAGTCATTTTGTGTAAAATGCCGTTGAATGCTTAGACTGCGAGCAGTCCCTATTTTTCCTCTTGAGTTCGTCGAACCGCGGAAAAGACATCGCGAACGCGACGACCTTCTCTTGTTTTTCCTCGCTCCTGTTTCCGCGCGCCGCGCGGGCTTTCCCGATGTCTTTTCCATGGCTCGACGAACTCAAGAGGAAAAATAGGGACTGCTCGTAGTCTATTGAATGCTAAAAATGGGTGCATTTGAGGCCTGTTAAGTTTCCATGGCAACAGAAATTGCGATGACAGTACAAACGTTAGTTAGCTGAAAGGTTTTTGTAACTCACCAACTAACAACACTTGGTAACAACCTGCCAAGACAATGAGTACGCCCCCGTTTTTTCTGTCGTTTCATTTTAGTTAACGTATTACGTTTGTTGTCAAAAATTTGGCGAGGTGACTGAACTCGAGGACGCAGGATGAACGGATGAATGGTATATTGCCTTTTTGCATCATTTTGCATTAAATGACTTACGAATGACAACAAAAAACAACAACAAAAATACTTTATTGCTCTTTAAATTTACATGGCTAAATTTATTGTGACAGGATATTGTTTGCGGCTATTATGAGCACAGCCAATTGAGAAATAGCAAAGGGCTAATCGAGCTAAATGGCTGAGCCACGCGAAAATAATTTTCCTTGTTGTATTTGTTATAAATGTGCTTTAAACTGTACATACAACGATGAAGAAAACACGGACACAGAGACGTATAAAATATAAATGGAAATAAAAGGAGATACAAAGAAGTTTATTTTTAGTAGCTAGAGATAATAGAAAGTTAAAAAGAGCTCAGATTCAAATTTATTTCTACCTCAAATGGTAATGTATTTTATTCAGATGAATGACTTTTATTCAAAAACAGGGTTTATGACCTGGACATGTTACATATATTGGTTTTGCCTTCTGGAGGCAAGACTTTCAGGTGGAACAGGTAAGTTCGCCATTCTGCAAATGTTAATGTGTGAACGGGTCCAATACATCTCGCCGAACGCCAGTTTTCTAAGCTTGAATTATTAGTCTTTCCTAGTTCAAACGCAGCAGTATAGGGAAGGACGACTGAAGTGTTGGGTCCAGAGGCTGAAAGGCACACATTTTTGCTGTATTTCTAAGGTCGGTCCTGATCCGCTTCTCAAATTCAAAGATACTTTGAAAAGAGTGGCGGTGCACAGGAGACCAAAGCTCGAAGTGAGTCGAGTAGCCGGATATATCAACTTATTTATATACTGGACATCATATTCCTGTGCGAGGTAGAATTTAAGACGCGATATCTCTGTTACTAATAAATCAAATAAACTCTAACTTGCCTGAAGTGTTGTATATGTCGTTATTGTTCCCTGTCAGAGATTTCAAGATATTTCGACTAGGATCTAAAAATCTTGCACAGGAGTATGATACCCAGTATATGAAAAGGCTGACGTAACAGGCTACTCGACTCACTCCAAGCCTGGGTCTCCTATGGGTGGTATATTTCACTCGTGGAAAGCGACTGTTGCAGACAGGCAAGCATGGCGGAAGTCGATCTCTGATATACAAACACAGGCGGAACAAGGGAGAAAAGGTTAAACGTCATGAGAAAAGAAGTCCGAAGAACGAGAGGAAATGCGAACGAGAGGAAACTTTCAAATCTTGAACTGAGTGGTACTAATTTTAGAAAATATTTCTTTCTTTGTGTACTGTACTGTTCCAAGAACTAATCTTGTATTTTATGATTTACCCGTGTCGGGCTCAGGTGTATAATAAGTCATGATAATAAGCATGTTATTTATCCTGATGAAACCGATTATGGCTGACTAACAACAGGAGACCACCAATTTGAAAGGGCTGTTTGTTGCCCTTATGCCAAAACTGATTTTATCAGATCTGTTTTTTTTCTAATAAATGTTTTATATACATTCCAAGAAAAATACGGCAAGTTTCGACAAAATAATAAGATGTAAAGCACAACTTGACTGAAGGAGAAATGGTAGTGTAAATCAGGCTTTAGTGCAAAACTTACCAAAGATTAAAGTCCGCTATCGCTAAAAACTGATACAAATTTTCAAATAGACTTTCATATGCAAAGAGCGCATCGCTTTTGGGCAGGAAATCCGCAATTATAAATCGTGATTTGAAGTTAAGGTAAACTTAATCTAGCTTTATTAAACACCTTTCAGTATAAAAATTCGTAGTCATAAAGGCAGCAAAAATCCTGGCGAGACAAACATTACCGGTAAACAACATGTGACAAAATTGTTTCACTTTGCGGGCTTGGCTTCGTTTCTTTGGCATTTATTATTTTTGTGGAGTCAGCTACATGTATATACAGTATAATCACTGAGTTATCAGAACAAACTGTTTCCGTTTATAGTTAAAATACAGTTTACTAGTAAACAAAATTTTCCAAAAGATCCGTATTAAATAATGTACCTCCTTCATATTCCATACGGAATCATTTTCAAACTTACTTTAATTTATACTAGCTGCCTATTTAGTTTGCTACAGACTCAAAAAATATGGTACGCCATTCCTGTCCAAAATCGCAATTACACCTTACTTAAAGTATGTTCGATATTTTACAAACAGGCGTGACGTTTGGCACGTGGTATTTGTTTCCAAGAACTCATTTAATATGCGTGAATAACAAGAGAATTAAGATGGGGAACTCCCACTGAAATGCTGCCGTCTGATTGGCTACTCCTAAGAACAAAAATCGGGATAAGGAACTCCTTGCTGCCAGTCAGTGCAAGATCTCTTTCACTAGCTGACGGTACACTACTATCAGACTAATGGGAACTTTGACACCACTGCTAAACGTATTCAGCACGATGGAAGAAGAAATGAATCAGCCTTGCATGAGTCACATATTTGATTCACAGGAGGCCTGTGAAGTAGCTGACAAGAACGAAACGTGTTTAAATTGGATTGAGGACGCACTTCAAGAACTTAGTAAAGAACTGAACAGTGAAAATTTAGGTGAATTGCATTCGGACTTTGTAAGTGAAAGTAATGCGGATGATTGCTTTTTTATGACAACAGAACTTATGGCACTTGATGATTGTTTGAATCCTCCTGTTTGTAATGGACTGGCATCTGTTGGGTCATCTTCGACCTACAATCGGCCGAAGAAGCAAGAGGGATCGCTTTCTCAGCAAACAAAAAATCTGCAAAACCTTACAGACACCGAGTTGATGGATATGCCGGTGAGAGAACTAAACAAGCTCCTGGCTGGACAACCCAAGGAGAAGGCGACGGAGATTCGACACAGGAGAAGATGTCTGAAGAACAGGGAATATGCGAACAACTCGCGGAGAAAGAAAAACCAAGCGAAGGAAAGTCTTGAGTGTAGCGTAGTGAGACTTCAAAAAGAACTTTCTAGGATAAGAATAGAGCTGGAGAAAGTTGAGAAGGAAAGGGACTTGTACAAAAACCAGTTCTATATTAAACAGAATCTCGGCATGGCGGTTGACACAAATATTGCACATGAACTGTAATCATCTCTAACAAAGCCTGACATGTCAAAAGAATTCAGCAATTTTTAAGTCTGCTTCTAAAATATGGTTAATAGTATTTTGTAATTTTGAAACCGAATCATGCAACTCTTTTCATGCAGACAGCTAATCATGACCAGGGTTGAACCAAATGCCCTTAATAGAGTCAAAACGATTGTTCCATTTGATTATCAGCGACTTAACTCAAATTCAAAAGTAATGTCCCAATGATAACACTAATTTTGTTTGTACAACCTTTTTTATGGTAGAAATACTATAATATTTATGAAAATTCGTGTTCACTGGTATGCCATAAGCAAACGAATAGAAATATAAAATAGTTCTAGGACAATATATATTTTTGTTGTAGAAAAGCAAAGTCTTTCAAAAATATTTCAGTATTACAACGTGTCAATAAAACAAGCTATTGAATAAACAGTGTGTCTGTAAGATAATATGAATTTACAATGGTAGCAAAGATTTTCTGAGTTTTGAAATATTGTTCGTTTTGTTTCTTACCTGAGTAAAAAGCCCTTTCTTAAAAAAAACACAAGACTTTAGGGAGTAGTCAAGTTATAATACAAATATGTGCAACGAATTGCTTAAAACTTTGTGATAATCACTGTTCGAATCATGACTCGGCACCCTGCGGTCGAATTTAAATTAACCAAAACAGCTGAAAACGGGAATTTTCCCTTTTCCGTGGGCTATTCCGCTTATATTTGGACCACCCCTATATGAAGACATTCCTACGCGTACATGTCCGTTATTATGCTTCTGGACATCACAATTTGTAAGAAACAGGAACATTTTGCAACTAGTTGTTATTCAGTTGTTCACATTACAGAGTTCAGTGCTCTATATTAGTTTCCCAACTGGCATTTTGAGTTTGCTATTTGCACTGTGCTTGCATTGATGAGGCTATTTTTAGATTCTTATGTATTTTTTTTGTTTGTTTGTCTGTGTATAAAGATTTAGCACTAACTGCATGTATTCCTACTTACTATAGGCTGTCTTATTCCTGACTTTCTTCTTCAAAATTCAATCTAAATGGCCACTTCACTATCCCTCATGGTTACTAACAGGTGGCCTGCATTTTTCTTTTTTTGTCTAGTTTTAAATTCACCTGTATTGATGTAATTATTGAATCGGCTAAATAAAGATTGTTGTTGTTACAGTACTTTCTGTTATATCAAACATTTTGTTATCCCTTACATTTGTTTGCAAGAGTCCAGATTGCAGAAGTTCAATTTTTACGGATGAATAATTTTTCGAGGTAGTTCCAGATGTTTATAAAATACTTGGCGATATTTAGAGAATTTTTCCGACAATTTCTCAAAAGATATTTGGGCCAACTATCCGAGCCTATCGCTCCAGCCCAGGCTAACTCACAGTCACTACCACGTCACATTAGCATTCTAAATATTTATAGTCGGAGATTTGGTTGAAGAGAAATCAGTTGGACAGCAAAGATTTTCGGCCAATTTTACATGTAGGTGAGTTTTGAAACAGTTGTTTGTACTAAGAAAAGCCTCGAAACCAGGTTTGGCCAAAGATTTTTGATGAGAAAATAAAATTTCCCTTCTGGCCCCAGCTAATCCTGGTCATGTTAAACCAATGAAGAATTCATTAAAGCTTGTTCTTTTGACAAAATTCAGACACAAGCATAAAAGCCGTTTCTTTGAAAATTTAACTTTGACACGATGACTCGGTTCAGTTGAATTACATGGTTTTGAACTTTGTGTTACATGTAGTCCAACTCGCGGCGACACGTTTAAAAATGTCACGAAATCCATATGCACTCTTCTTTATTCTGAGAACGTCTAATTTTCGGGCTGAGGCTGATTGTTCTTAAATAATTTGAGGATTTTAGCCTCAAATGTTTTTAAAATGTTCTTAAAAATAATAATTTATTGTTAGTATTGGGTGTGCAGTTGTTATTTTCTATTCGTATAAACCAACCGGAAATACAATTCGCCGCTACCCAGGCCGGCAAGAAAGAAATATAATAATAAATAAAAAGATTCAAAACAAACTTGCATGTGCACAACACTAAAGGCGATGTTGCACTGATAAACATTAGCCGAGAGAAAAATTATTTCCATGATTTTGAGTAGTACTCAAAATATAAGTTCTTCGCCGCCTTTCCTCAGCCTCAGTATGTTCTTAGCATGTTCTTAAATTTTGGGCATTTTTCAGCCTCGTGTTCTTATAAAAATGGTTCTTATAAAACAAAGATTGTAATATGGAGATAAGCATGTTACACCCTATAATAATGAGTGAACAGTTATATTAAAATAATCGCAACGATTATATTATAAGTGGCATTTTGTGTTGTGTGGATATGTTTTATATCATTTTTTTTAAATGTACCAAAGCCAGCAAAACACATCAGTGACGAAATGAAACATTGCCCATGTACTTTTCCACTTCAACAGTTCAAGCTAACTATTTTTAAACCTGAATCCATAATCTTATCGTGGTGACTGATATCATTCATCAGGAAGTACCTCCTCATCCGAGTCAGCTTAAGCATGCATGTTTTAAACTTATGAAAGCTAGAAGAACTGAGACACAGAGACTAAGCGTGTCAGCTGATACATGTAATTTAAAAACAATCTCAGCGGATTTCCTTTGTCCATCACGACGGATTTAGTTCAACAGTTATATACGACCCAAATATAGGTGTTGAATTCATTGAATGCGGAAGTCAAATTCGATGACGGAAATCCAATCAATACCTCGCATATGTAGATGGGAGGGGGGGGGGGGTACTATTTTGTGAGCTACCAGCGGGTTAGGTTTAAATTGAAGAATTTGTCACTATAACGATTTGCGTGTTTACCAAAACAAAACAAATATCAAACTATCAAATTCGTTTGATTTTCCAAAAGCAATTCTAAAATTGCTCAGATGATCTATGATTTCTATGAAACAATATCCGAACTAAATGACGTCTTTTATTGAAAATTTATTTTGACAAAAGCGTTAATGATATAGCCTACGAAAAGCAGACGGTTTATCTTCTGGTATCATATTAATATGATCAATATAATACCAGAAGATAAACCGTCTGCTTTTCGCAGGCTATAATGATGCAGTTGCTATGGCATGAGAATCACTGACGCTCCATTATCGACACTTGCAGATGCCGGCTCTTAAGATGTAATGGTCTCTATAGACGAGGGAGATAGTTATCGATAACTATTTAGTGTCGATAACAAAAAGTAATCGATAACTTTAAGTGTTCGATACAGCTTTCCCACAAACGGGAGATAAGACAGTAAGTTATCAACAACTACAGTGGGACCTCGATTTAACGAACTACCAAGGGACCGAGGAAATGCGTTCGTTGTATCGAGGGTTCGTTAAATCGAAAACCTCGATATACCGATTTTGTATAAAAATGATCAAAATGTTCATTACATTGAAGTAAAATGCAAGTTTGCTTTTAGGCATTTCCACAAGACAAGGCTAAATTTTCTGTTTAAGAATTGAATAAAATAACTGTTCACCTGTCTTACTTTAATAAGTCAAGGGCTACGTCTACAACACTATTCATCACTTGACATGACCTCTGTTCGTTATATCGACGTAAATTTTAAGTTTGAGCTTCCGAAATCGGTTCGTTAAATCGAGGTTCTCTTCCATACATTTTACTGTAACTTTTGCCGGGCCGAAAAATATCGTTCGTTATACCGAGGAGTTCGTTAAATAGAGGTTCCACTGTAATGTGGTAAGTAGCCTAAATACGCATGTTAAGTTCGTTCCTATCCCATGATGTCGGTTTAGTTGTCGATGACAATCTCACAGACGGGAAAAAATTAGTTATCGACAATAAAACAGCCATGATAGTTATCGATATAACAAAAGCATTTTCCCTTTTGAAGGAAAACTCTCCAGTATTGCGGATTGTTAGAGCAAAAAAATTGTCCCAAAATCCACTCTTAATTTCAATTTCGTATTGTTTATTTTTTCAAACATTAATGTTTTCTTTTAAAAAAGTTAGAAAGTAGTAAGTTGCTTTTAAGGATTTCTTATATGTCTCACTGGATGTAACTACGCAAACATTTCTTTCCAATTGAGAATCCTTTTGTTTATTGTTGGAAATTATTTCACACTTAATTAGAAGCGCTAAGACTAGTGAAACGATTTGAACTAACCTTGTTTTTCAATTAGCACATATCAGCAGCATTTTAAAATAACACAATGCTTTCAGTTATTCCACACACACACATACGAACTACTCTCACAATTCCTCTTGTGGTAGCACTATCAATTGAAACTTCTTACTTGTCAGTCTCTTTTTTGAAAGGTAAACCATGCAATCATATTTTTTGTTTTAATCGAGATTAAGAGCACCGAGTACGCTTTACAAAAGTCATTATAATGACAACCAATACTTACGCGTGTCGTTTAAAAGAGGAAGAAAAGAAAGGCAGTTTTCCTTACTTTAGTATTCACTTTGAGGGGCAGGTTACCCAGTAACAATTGATCAACTGTTGGAATTTGGAAATGGACGTTTATATAGAAGCAACTAATGCTATAGCGAGAACCATCAGCAGGGATCAATCAACCAATATAACAGTAATTTACTTGATTGAGCAATCAGTTACGCCAAGATCAAGCGATATATTCACAAACAGGTTTGCCATTTAGTAACTATAGTCGCGTGCTTAAGGGTTAATTGTTTCGTTCAAAAGCTTGCACAAGTAGGAAAATCAGGTTTAGCCTAGATTGAGGAATTACCTTGCCCTTAATTTGGTTGTTTGTTAAGAGAGTCAACAACATTTTTGAACTGGCAACGTTTTGTGAGACATAAAAAAGCCGTATTGCTTGGCTAAATCTTCAATGTTGTCTCTCAACAGCGAGTACAGCAATGCTACCGTTTACGAGTTAGCTTTTACTGAAGCGTTCACTTTTTTAATTGACGAAACGATCAACTTTCTTCTTGATGGTTTGTGAAGGCCATGCATGGAACATGAAAATTGTTAGAACCTCACCGCAAGTATTCAGTGCTAGAATCCT
Source organism: Umimayanthus chanpuru (assembly GCA_025448255.1). Classification (NCBI taxonomy): domain Eukaryota; kingdom Metazoa; phylum Cnidaria; class Anthozoa; order Zoantharia; family Parazoanthidae; genus Umimayanthus; species Umimayanthus chanpuru. Next base: position 2,108 of record JAOEJI010302995.1, on the reverse strand, counting down.
CAATTTCGAGGAATAATTGCTAATTTAAAATTTCTCCTGGTCGGAAAACTTTTGTACCAGATTGTTAATTTAACACTAGATATACCTATAATTGTTGGAACTACCAAACTATTCTTTACTTTCCACGGACGCTCTGAGAATAGGTTTAGTTTGCAAACTTTCAGTTAAAGGGAATTGTTGGATCACTTCGTTTGATGGAACTCCAATTTATGTTTATTATATTTTGTTGAATTTATGTATCAAGGTTTAATGAATTAACTTTTTAATTTGTTACTTATAAAGATGAATACTAATGTTATCATTATTGTGGGATTGTTTATTATCATTTTTGTTGCTATCAACGCAAGAACAAGGGCAGAAACAAGCGCAAGTACAAGGCCCTTGTATCTAATAAAAACGAACCATTATCGTATAAATAATAGGGAACTGTTGCACTTTTTTTCCAAACCTTTCTTCAAAACTTCCCTCTGCCTCCGCTATCTTAGTAAGACCACGAACGAACCTAGATTGAGTGCTTTGATTGGACGAGAAAAAAAATCAGCTCAAAAACATTTCTTACTCTTGTTTCATGTTCCGTTTTCACCAGAAAAATGTTAAAGTGAGCACAAGCGCAAGCGCAAGAGCAAGCGCAAGAGAAAGAAACGTTTTGATCATCCTTGCGCTTGTGCTTGATCTGCGCTTGTTCTTGTGTCGCTAGAAAAAACCAAGCTTAATTGATAATGAAGCTCTTGCTTGCTCATACACTTCCTCGACAGTTTACAGCGCGTACCAAAGAAACATGAAGATTCTTCTTTGGCTCGTGGTCATCATGGCAGTTCACACCATGTCATCTCTCGGAAGACCCGTGGACGAAGCCGATCTCGGTATGTAAAGCTTTGAGAAACAAATTGTGCTAAATAGAAATTAGCTAAAACAGGATTATCAAGTGTTAACTATGAAACTATAGCTAGTATTGAAAGGTGTCAACCCCGAGAATCATCGCTTCAGAAAGAAATTTGTACTGTACACGTGTCAAACTGTTGGATTTCTTTGTTCTACGAATATTTCGGGACGAACATTTCAGATCAGTGTTTGAGCGATGGATCTGGCCAGTACGAGAATGTTTCTTGCCTTTATTGAAATGCTGCATGGACTGAGGAATTATATTTTGAAAACATACAGGGGTTTCAGTCGAAATTAATTTATCGCGTGAAAGCAGTGTAGTTTCATATTATTAAATACCAAACACTGAGTATTTGCCGTAATCCGATTGGCTAGGTATCTACTCACATGACAAATTTATCACGGAAAATTTTCCCTCAAAATGGCCGAAAACTCGAGTCAGTAGAAAATAGAATTCGAGATATTTTTATCTAGTGTTTGGTATTTAATAAAACAATCATATGGTTGAACTTGATTTACACAACGGAAAAACAATGAGAAAAATCAAATATAGTTTAAAGTCGCGAAAGTTTCAATTTCCCCCAGTATTCCTAACTTTCTCTAGATATGATTTAGGTCAGTAAACTCAAAAGGAATAAGCGAAATGATCGTTACAACCAAATTCTTTGAATTTCAGCCGTTATATTCCGCATGTTGCAGCACTGAAAAAGCAATCAGTTTCGCTGAAATTAATTAATGAAAATTGCAGCCTTGCCGCGCGGTATCTTTTAATTATGTATAATTTAGTCGAACTGGTTTATTTTGTGGTTTTGTGGATACCGCACACCAGTTTGTTCGCTCGCGCATGTAGAAAAAGGATCTAAACGTGGGCAGAAGAACCGTTTCTCTTCTTCTTACTTCTTCCTATTTAATCCACCTCCGTCTCTACAGACGATTCGTGTGGATATACTAACTAGTGCAAGGTGCTTGTGTGATTACAAAATATTACATGTACACTTAGGTGTAAGGGTGAATAGAATAAATTAGAGGTAAAAATTTAGTGGAAAATAATAATAAAAAAAGTAGGGTCTTTGGTCATGGTGTAGGTGTGCCGAAAGCTTGTTTTTAAATTGTTCAATATTTTGGGATCTGACAATGGTGTCGGAAGCAGAATTTCAAAATTCCCCAGGACGGTTTACATTTTCAGCTATTATTTTATGAACTTGCCAAATTTGACGGCATGAGGT
>JAOEJI010302884.1:0-11513 GCA_025448255.1 Umimayanthus chanpuru | reverse complement strand
CCCCCCCCCCCCCCCCCCCCCCCCCCCCCCCCCCCCCCCCCCCCCCCCCCCCCCCCCCCCCCCCCCCCCCCGGCCCAAGCTGTTGAATTTAGCCGTGGGTCGGTTAAAAACACCGCAGCAATCCAGTCAACTAGCCCAATAAGGCCGGTTAACTTATTTTGAGTTTACCCTATTCAGTTCTAGTATAAGTTCATTTTCAGTTTAGTGGTTTACCATATATAATACAAAAAAATTTTGTTACTCAGATTTAATCAAGAATTATTGAAGCTAAAGAGGTGTTCAATAGAGTTTGAAGTACGTCTAACGGTATTTCAAAACTGTTGTTTTCCAACCTGGATTTCGTCTTTTATTACAAACTTTGTTCGGCTTATTTGGACCCGTGTAGTCGCTTACCAGTGTCTTTTGGCCACAGTGACTAACTGTTGACAAGGATTGGTGACACGTGGTGCGCAAAAAGTAGAAAGAAAAAGCCAGACAGGTAAAGTGTTTCTACACGCAAAATGTGAATGATGATTTTCTTTAAAAAATCTGAAATTTTTAACGACGTACAAGAAGTTTTTTTAAAACGCCAGGGGGCGTAGCATATCCAAAAAAAAATTTATGTATTTTTATTAATTTATTCTGCTTCGACTGTACAACAAAACAATGTATATGAAAGATTTATACAGTGAGGCCAGACTACATCAGGCTGAGGCATAGGGCACTTTAAGGTAGACTGCCTAAAATATACATATTGGTATAATAAGAAACATAATTGTTAAACGTTGAAATACGTGTTTACTAACAAGTAACACCAATTGGAAGCTTTTGGGAAAATATTAAAAGCTCTGCCTTCCATTTTCGAACTTAATTTGGACCCCCCGCCAAGATATTTAGGGTAAAACGTCCATACGCTGTGACATAAGTATTTTGTTTACTGACAAGATAGTTGCTTTTCGCATTATCAAACTTTACTTTTAAAAATATTTAGTCACTACAATAGCAAAATCACGATTGCAGAGTACTACAGTGCTGTTTTCAATGATTTTCAAGGACCGCAGTCTAAATTCAAAATATTTTCAAGGACAAAATCAAACTCAAAGACTTTCAAGGGCCGTCTGTTAAGGCGAGACAGAACATGCAAGACAAAAGCAAGAAGTTGAACACTTCACAACACTCACTCTCGGCTGCATGTGCAGGTGATTCATCATTGCTGACAGTCTTTCTCGCTCTTTGTTCATCTAGAAAAATGGACGAAGTATGTTAATCAAATACTATACCCTCACTGCTGCACTAAAGATAGCGCCTACAAGTAGCAAGAGTTGAAGCAGTCATATTACTATTCTCCAGTGCGTTCCAAAGTCCTACTATACGTCCTCGTATGAAAAAGAAATCTTAAAGATGGTCGTTCTTGAATTTTGAAACGCAAAAGCAGTTAACATATCTAAAATTATAATTTTTGATTCGTTTACCAAAAATATATCTGCTATGTCTTACCCATATATACCTATTTTATATATAAAAACTTTATTTAGCAGGATCATGTTTCTCTTTTTGTTGAAAAACTTACATTCTTACCATTTACTAAGATTTTCCAGTTTTCACAACCGATTCACTAGTCTGATTATTGCAATAACTATAGTACTTAGTGACTGTCTGTTAGAATATCTCCCACTGCCAAAAACTCAAGTTGACTTAAAAAGCTTACATTTCAAAATTATATTATCACACTAATTTTTACTAAAACATTAATTCTTGAAAGCAAAACAAGTTTGTCATCACATTAACAAAATCCTTCTTGACCAAACACTAGTTTACAGCTAGCTCGTTCCCAGCCGTCTCCAGAAATACCAACTGGAGACGACTGGGAACGAGTCAGATCTAAATAAGATCACGTCACTGTGGAACTTCTACCAGTGGCCAGCGGTCTCACCTGAAGCTCCAGGTGCATCACAACTTGCATCTGAACACGTGCTTGGGCGGTGCTCCTGTCGTCAAGGGCGTGTTCTGTGTTCAGGTGACTACGAACACCATCAAAAACGATTTTAGATACACTAGATAACATGTCTCTGTACTGTAGCAACATTTATCACACAGTCACGAGTGTTTTATAGAAAAATACAAAATGCAAAAAGCCTACATCTAGGTCCCTAGTGATCTATTTCCTTTGGAGGTCGATTTTCGAAGATTTCCCCAAATTTTCAAAAATTGTCAAACGTTTATTTTAAACGTTTTCAACAATTCTTGCAACCTGCGGTCAGGCCTCTCGGACGAAACCCGCGAAGAAAAAATAAAAGAAAACGCACCTTTCTCTCCTACTCTTTTTGTTTACGGGTTTCGTTCAAGAAGGCCTGATCACAGGTTACAAATTTTAGTTCCGAAGGTTTCCGACAATTTTCTGAAAATTTCCGCAAATTCGCAAAAATTTTGCAAAATTCGTATTTTTTGTCTAGAAACGTTTTTCTAAAAAGTAAGTTGCATGGCAGCTTGAAGATATGAATTGTATTTTCCGTGTAAAACTATTGTACCCGGTGGGTTCGTTAGTATAATGTTGTTTTGTCACTTGAAAATAAATTAGAATTAGTAATATCCTCTAAGTCAGCGGGCCCCATGACAGACTGTCGCAAGGCGAGACAATCTCCTCCACACACACACACACACACACATACACACACACACACACACACACACACACACACACACACACACTTCAAGTCAGTAGTCAGTCCCCTCACTTAGCAAATTGCTCTGGCATCCCTGTAAACACAGTTTCCAATGTTACTGTCCGCTCGAGTGTCTACACACGATAAAGAATTCGAGTAGAACTTACTGTATGAACTGCTGGAAGTTTTCGCAGAACACTTCACATCCAGGCCACTGGCATACGTTATGGAGCAAAAGTGGGTGTCGATGAACTGAAAAGTAAAACGGGGACTTTGAATAAATAATTTCTTCAAGAATCTTAGACAGGGAATATTCAGCATCTTGCATTAAGTACCCGGATGGTGAGACTGAGGGTGGTTTGCAGCTTGTATGTCGCTACTTGAAAAATCCTGGATTCTGTGTTATGTATGTAAAATGAAGTATATAGTGTGTAGTATGCAGTATGTAATATGTAGGTGTCACTGTGTAGCATGCAGTATGCAGCATCAAGTATGTAGTATGTAGTGTGTAGTACGTAGTAGGTGTCATTTAGTACTATAGCTTGCAGTATGTGGTAGGTAGTAAGTAGTTTCAAGTATGTAATATGGAGTATGTAGTATACAATATCTGGTAGGAAGTATGTAGTATGCAGTGTGCAGTAAGAAGTATAGAGCCTGCCGTATGAAGGTACGTTGTGCGTAGCATGTAGTATATAATGTAAACAAACAGTTTATATTACATACTGGACGTTGGGGGGAAAGGGGGGGGGGGTTATTACAGTCAAACCTCTCTAAGACGGACATCTTCGGGACCGGCCTCAACTGTCCTTCTTAGAGAGGTGTCCGCCTTATAGAGACTCGAGGTGATATGACACCAGTCCCGTACATAATTGTCAACCTGACTATATGGCCAATAAATACTCGTTTGTTGTTGACAATTTAACAAAATAAGAGAAAATGTAACAAATTTTTGTTTGTCTAGATTTGGTTTCATGCAAAACATATAGTGTTCATTTGCTGAATATACACGATCCCCTAGAAATCTAAGTATTTTTATCACGCTCGAAAATACATTTATGCCAAAGTTTAGCGAGTTTACCAAACTAAAAGTGCTCAGCGTGGCGTCAAAAGTGTTTAGTTAAAATGAAATGGACTTTTAACTGTCCGTTCCAGATTTCAAAGTGTCCGTTTCCGTCTTAGAGAAGTGTCCGTCTTATAGAGACTTAAAATACAGTAAATGACTGAAAAAATGACAGGGACCAAGATTAGGTGTCCGTTTTATAGAGGTGTCAGTCTTATCTGGGTGTCCGTCTTGAGGGGTTCGACTGTATCATACACGGGCTAATGCTTTGCAGTTAAACATGACATACACGAGGTATCACATCTCACCTGTCTGTGCATCACCGACAAAACTTCCAGGTCCACTGTGGATGAGCAAACAAAAGTCACACAGGAAATAACACTTTCCTACAAAGAACCGTGCTTCTTGCGCTACATGTACATGTACGGAGCGTGGTCTGCATGTGGGATTTTCCAAACAAACTACAGTAGCAGTGCTTTGTTTGAAAAGTGCTTTTCTTCTATCAATCTATCTATCAACTTCTCATCCTATTCGAATTTCTGCAGGTATACACTTGTTTAAATTTGATAAGGAGGTGCTGTACAAATATTCCATGTAAATCCTTACAAATGTTCCATGTAAAGCTCTACTAAGAACTATATTCTCCGCAGAGGCTTCGAGAGAGAGAAAGGGAGAGAGAGAGAAAGAGCGAACCCAGGGAACCTCTGCGGAGGGGAGAGCTACCAAGAGCGAAATATATTTTGCAAGCCAATTACAACATTTATCATCAAATGTTTAATCTAACACACAAATTCTTAATCTAAAGAAAGTATATATCGTAGCTTTTAGTTTAATTATTTTATACAAAATACGTAGAAAGAGAGAAAAAAGAAGAAGAAAATGTCAAGCTCGACAAAATCCTTCTGAGTGATAGCCATAAAAAGCAAATTGGCCCACACGGAGAAAGAGAAAAAATCTCTGACCCCGGTGGGATTCGAACCCACGACCTCCGGAACAGACTACCATTACTCTATCAACTGACCTACAAGACCAGATGGGAGCAGGTCGTGGGTAATTAAGATGGTAATTAGTGGCAATGAACATGTAAGTGAGGGGGTACACTATTCTTGCAGGCTCTGCATTACTAGCAGTCATCTTTGGTTATCACTTCTAGTTGCACTTCAACGAAAAGTCGAAGGAATATTTTTAAAAAATCCTGCTCAGAAACTGATTTAGTTGACAGTCAAGCGCATTCTTGCAGGCCATATCCTTGTTAACACCGGCAAACAGCTGAATAACGCATTTCGCCACGCAAACTACCTCAATATGTTGATTAACAGTTGTAAATTATCTTAAAGAAATACGCAGACTATGTCTGTAAGCCCGTCGCAGACCTTCGCAACAACATATGCAATCAAAGTTGCTTGAAACCATGTCAATTTCATTTACGTCGCCGTACTGAACTCGCACACAAATGCGACTGTTAGCCATTTCGATCAATCGAGAGTCAAAATGGCGGCTGTAAACTTCCCTGCTGTGGCCGCATTAATTGTACTTTGCATCCAAACTCAATGTCACGTGCCTCAAAGCTGGTCTCCCATTATTAATTTGGATATTCTCAGTCGCACGTTGTCGCGCATTCACCGCACACCTTCGCGAGAGAAGCATTTAGCTTCGACAAGCTGCGACAACGTGTGAAAAATATCAAACATGTTTGATCCATGCAACTGTTTGATATTTTGCACACGTTGTCGCAGTTCGTCGAAGGTAATTGCTTCTTCTCGCGAAGGTGTGCGGTGAACGCGGAACAACTTACTTGCCACTGAAAATATCCAAACTACCAATGAGAGACCAGCTTTGAAGCATGTGACACCGAGTTTGGATTCAAAGATGGCGGCCAACATGGAAGGAGATCTTTGGACTCCCGAAAAAGAAGAAGCACTTGTGGCAATATGGAAATTTTTCCCTGCCTTTTTGACACATCTTGTGAAGAGTATAATAACCGCAGAAAACGAGATACTTGCTTCGACAAAAACTAGTTTTCTTTGGAGATTCTGAACAATTCCATGTTAAACAGTCCGCGTAGGTCTTCTACTCCTTCGCCGTCGTAACAAAAATACAATAAATGAGGCCACAGCATGGAAGTTTACAGCCGCAATTTTGACTCTCGAGTGGTCCCAATCGAGGGCAGTTGCATTTGTGTGCGGGTCACTGCAACGTAAATGAAATTTACATGGTTTCAAGCAACTTTGATTGCCATGCTTGGAAAAACGCATGCTATCGCAAAGGTCGGCAGCGGGCGTAACGGCCAAGCATAAGGCCTTCTACTTACAGTGCTCCCTGCGTGTCTGGTCTTGGAGGCGGTCCTCCCAGTCTGCCTCCTGAGTAAAAAATAATAATTATCAAACAGGTATTCAATCAAAAAAAAATTTAAAAAGATGCAATTTATATTTTCAATCTCATCTCGTAATATAACAAAAACACTGACAAAGGTTTTCATTCATACTTTTATGGTATAATTCATGTAGGATCTTCACTTATTTGTATCAAACAATTCAAAACGTCTATTATTAAATTATTTTAGATGTGCGGCTTTTTACCAAAAAACTCCAACTTTCACGTCTTACGGTCTTCTCCTCCTCCCCTTTTAGAAAGGATCCACAATAGAGATGCTGAATCTCATCCAATTTCTCAGCACAACCCTGTTTTCTCTATACGTTTCTTGTTGCAGATCTCACCACGACTGGCGGAGATTTTCTTCGAGTTGTCGTCGACGTGTCTTTCTTCTGTTATCACTCATCTTAGTCTTTCTAATGGATGTTAGTATGAACAAACTCGATGACATTGGTATTTCAAGTAATCCGATTGGTTCGCTAGCTCTGGCCAATGGACAATTTCCACCTCTTGGGCGGTGGGTATTTTGCGGAGTGAAAAGATGGCTGGCGTAAACCGCCGTTTTGCGGTAGTGATAGAGAAGAAAATCTTGCAAATGATTATTTTTTTAATGTATTGTTTTGTCACCTTTGTATATGCTAATACAATTATTCTCTGAAATCGAGGTGAATAGTGGCAGAATATTCACCGATAATGTTACTAGGATACACCAAAGCACACACCGTAGCCAGCAATTGTAACCTCGCCCAATCCTTTCCATTTCCCGTCAAAGTACGGCCTTAGCTCCTGCTCCAGTATTGCCTGCAAGAAAACAGGTTGGGTTCAGATTTACAACGCGACTACTCGAGTCTAGAGAGCTCTCACGGGACAACTTCGGCAACCGTCTGCCACTGCCGTGAACTCCACCTTTCTGGTTTACCCTCACCTGAACAGATTGGCAACATTAGGTTTTATAATTAGCATACAATTTTTCCCGCCACAACTTTCAAAAATTCCCGCGCTTTGGCTGACCGGAGCGGGAGAACTGAGCGGCTCTGATTCCATGAGCAGGGTCATTCTGGCCAGAACCAGTTCTGAGAACTCGTGCGTTCCATTTAAGAAGTGACTGGTCGTACCGGTCAAATGGAAAGTGACCTTAGTTTTCTTGGCTTCGAGGGGAGGAAAATTAGCGTATTTTAAAAGAAGACTAAATGTTAGGGAGTAGGCGAGAAAATAGAAAGAAATTTTGTTATATTTACCAACACGCAGTCACTTCACTCACCCAGGTCTCAGTTCTTGTTTACTAGCGCGTTACTTGCCAGGCCGCCCAGACTGACAAGACTTTTGAATTTAAACGCAAGTTTTCGCTGATCTGGTCGGAAAATCACGTACTGCTACTGAGTTTTATAACACACAAACTTTCATATTTTTGAAATTGAAATTCTTTTCTTTTCCTGTTTTCTCAAAAATCTGCATCGCATCAGGTAATAAACTGTGGCAATTCATGTGGAACCTAGAATACTTATTCCTTCTGGTTGATATTGCACTATTGCACAACTTTATATAAGAATAGAGAATACAAGGCCAGCTTACAATTAGTCGTGATCGTGTGAGTAAAAGCCACGAGGATAAGCACGTGTTATGTAACTACACGCATAACTAGGACGTATTCGACGGGAAACTTTCATAATACCGCCTCGAAACAGTATAAATTAACTAATTATCCCGAAATATGAATTCAGGACGAAAAAAACTTAGCTTGTTTTGTAGTTTTTTCCAAAAAAGCGCACTGTTTGATTGCAGATCAAAGCTTTTAATCAACAAAAAGCGGTATTTGATATAGAGCAAACCGAGCACGAGTTTTTTCTCCCTTTCGGGTGTGTTAGAAATTTTTTTCTCAGATCTTCCAACTCCCTCCCCCCGCTCAAAATTCAAACGGTCCGCCCTTTTATATTTTAAATTTTATGGACTTTTCAAGTACTTTCAAGGGGTTTTCGTAAACAAATGACATTCTTAAGGATTTTTAAGTAGCATTTCATCATCATTAATCATGATTATTTCTTTGTTGTCTTTAAAACTGTCAGGCATCACACCAACTTATAACAACTACTAGTTAATGTACTATTAGATATATTAAAAGATGAAAATACTAATGAAACTATTTCGTTCAATTATTTCCTTTTTAAAGAATTACGACATCTGAGCTGCGAAGAGCTTTATGCATTCGTATTTTTTAAGGGACTTCTGAGGAAATTGTGGAGATTCTAATACGATTGTCTTGTGAAGTTCAAGGACTTTTGAGTACTTTTCGCGGAGCGCTGTATGAACCCCAGATTTTTTCATCAAGCAGGTCTGAATGGTTTGGACCCAAAAGAGAACTCTTGTGACAAAATAATAGTACCTAAAATAGCCTTTGGCTAATATTTTAAGCCTTTGTTGATCAGTCATGTGCACGTTTGGCACGTATTTACATTGCCAGCTTGACATGTTATGTAAATGATAGTTAAAGAGAATAAAGGGCATGAAGGATCCCCTGGAGTTTAGCTTAGGATTTTCACAGATTATTTCTATGATTCGGAGTTTTATCACAGATTTAAGACACTTAAATAATACAACCAATATTACAGTATATCCGAACTGCACTGTCAGTAATCTTGAAGAATTACGGCTGACTTTGGAATTTCTAGTCATATACCTTTTTTAAAAAGTTGAAATAAACAAGTTGAAAACATCCCATGGAGCACGTGTCGACAATAATAGACACATTTTTGCTTGGGACATTAAGTGATCTCCCAGAGTAACTATAGCTGGAGCTAATTCAATACAAGTTTTAAACTTGCAATTTACTAGTGTAGTTATTGTTTCAGAGGCCTATAAAAACAACAGCAACACTGGCAAACTTTTACTGATTTGACACCCGGGCACGGTTGTTCAAAGCCCGATTTATTAGTACTAATCTTGCGTTTATTCTTAATAAAAACTTTACATGAAGTTAGAACTATTAATCGGGCGCTTTGAATAACCGGGCCCTGATGTCAAAAGCTTAGACAAGAAGGATAACTGTGGAACGCTGATGCTGTTCCAGTGTCCTGTGGCCTATCAAAGCTTCCGTAGTTTTGTTCTGACACACAGGTAGCAATTCGTTTTCAGCCCAGCGCTCACGCAAAGGGCGCTGGCTAAATCCAATTCTCTCACATCCACATTATGTGCTAAATCAAAATCAAAACTTCTAATTTATCACAGCCGGGTAAGTGAATGTTTTATTTCGTGACCAATTTGAAAATATTTTCAGACTGATCTGTATGTCAGATTTTAGGTGTATGTATGGCACAAAATTGCAGAATTTCAGGGCTAAACTCAAAGTATCTCTAACTTTTGTCTTCGTTTGGTCAGAGCCTGCATGGGCTTTTGATATGAAAACAGTAGGATAGATACATGTAACTGACATTGTTGATTTACAGCTCAAGATATCTCTGTCTTAAAAAATTTTCTTGGACTAACTTACTTTTCATGGACAAGACTTACAGGGACCAAACCATAAACCCTTGTTAAGTTGTGACCTTCTCACCTCTAACCTCCTACCTCTACCCCCCTTCACTCAAGTGTAGCTCCTGATGAGAGCAGGATAGCCAGAACAGGCTGAACAGATGGCTGTACTCCAACTCCCAATTCTATATCCTGTTCAATTCATGCAAATTACTCTTGAAATTTTTGCTCAATTCAACTTGGGTTTAAGTTCAACTTTCACATCATGACTAGAACGACTCTTAGAAAAACCTCCAGTCTTCTACAGATACACGTTACATCCTCAGTACCACACTGATTTAAGACTTGCCAAAAGTAGAAAATAGACACCCAATGACTGCTTTTTCACTGTGGTTTACCTCTAAGACTCTCAATTTGAAAATAAGAGGCTTTATTTGTATAGGAAATTACACGACTTTTCTCGTTCAATTTGGAATTTATTTGCACGAGTGAGTTTTTCAGAAAGTATCAAAATTGCATGAGCCCTTAGGGCGAATGCAATTTGAGCTTTCTGAAAAACTCACAAGTGCAAATAAATTCCAAATTGAACGAGAAAAGTCGTATAATTTCCTTTTAATAATAATACACATGAAAAAATTCTGAAGACAACTTGCCGGAAGTGATGAACGACGCGCTCTTTGTCATGTGAATAATACATGTAATTTATTTATGTAACCCATAGTAATTTACAAACTGCTCAATGGACAGTTTGAAGCAAATTTTCAAACAGCAAAGTTCTGAAAGTCAAGGAGGGTAATGTTTTCAAGATTTTTTGCAATTTGTATTTTGTTAAGTATTTTTGCTCTTTGTTTGGCTTTTTTGCACTTTGTTAAGAAAAAATTGCACTGCTTTCAACCAATCAGAATCAAGAAATTTTTTCATGTGTATTATTAAGCTGTATACATCTTGTTATAGAAACTGAGATAGTACAGTATGTGTCCTTGCTCTCTTCTATGGGGACAGGGAGAGTGCTCAACTTGGGGTCTGGTGAAAATCATTGAGTTACAAAACACGTTCTGACTTTAAATTTTGAGCCAGTTTCTTGTGATAGCTGTCACGTTTTGCCTAGCACATTTTTTGTAAACAGCCATGGGGGATAACAAGTACAGTTCAACACAACCCACCTGGTGTTGCTGAATATGCTGCGGTTGTATTGGCCTTAGTAACAGTGGGGGCGGGTGGGTGACAACAGTCATTGGTCGTGGAGGTCCCTGTTGGGGGTGATGTGGGTAATGGTAGTGGGTGTCTAGATACCCTCCTGGCTGACACCCACAATGTCCATGGTCCATGTATGCTGGTTGTGGATGACAGCTAGCAGGTGGGTACATATGGTGTGCGTGTGGGCCAGGAGGACATGATGAGCAATAATGTATAGCACCGTGCTTTTGTGGTGTTGATTTCTGATCTTGGCCAGAACCAAGTTTTGATGTGTCTGCCATGATACCATTGACCCCACCAGGCACATGTTGATAGATGGCCCCTCCCATGTGTCCTTCATGATTACAACAGCACTGCTGCGGCAGGCTGCTGTTGGAGGAGTGTTTCCCATGTAAAGCTGACTTGGGAGAGTGACCAGTGCAGCCACAGGCAGACCCATCAGGAGTTTTCTTCTCACTGTGCTCATGATGTGAAGAAACAGGTGGACTTTTAACTAACACTGGTCCATTTCTCCCCTGAAATGTAAAAAGTGTCAAGTTCTGAATTAAGTTTGATGGTTATACACAGCAGCTGTATATATGACTCAAGAAATGCAAATGAGTATTATTCCTTGCTTTAGCCAGAAAACTCTCAAATGCCATATATCTCCTGAACTTTGGTGCAATCTCGTCATTGTCATTAATCCAAAACATGTTTTCCTTTTGGTGTACACTAGTTATACTTTCACTAAATGATGAGCTCCAAATTAACTTAACCAATTGGAGGATCTAGAAATT
>JAOEJI010302662.1:0-11517 GCA_025448255.1 Umimayanthus chanpuru | reverse complement strand
GAAACAATATTGTTTTGCAAGTTTTATTTCTAAAGAATATTCATGGATAGAGCAAATTCCCATACAAAGTCTTATAAAAGTACCGCGTTCGTTCGAAGCCATGTATATGACCATCAAATACGAACTAAGAGCTTGGGTTACCTGTGTTTGAATTTCGCACTGTGAGCAACAAATAAGAAATCGGTGAAGCGAAAAATCGGAGATGTTCACTCCACAAAAAATGAGATGTTGACTCGACGACGGCTGAATGACAACTGAACGTGTGAAGCCCCCGGAGCCACCCTTTTTATACCGGAACCTCGTGTTTAAACAACCAATCCATCAACTTCTCGGTTTTCGTATCGTTTCTAAGGACGATTTGAAGCTTCTAATTGAAAAAGCAGTTGCAGAAAAAACAAAGGCAGCAACAAAATATGGTGTAAAATTTGTCAAAGGTAGGGGAAAAAGTTAATTTAAAGTTTCTACTTAAGAAGTTTCACTCAACAGAGACAGTTGATCAAGTGAAAACTTTGTTTCATCAACATTCATTGTTTGAACAAAATTAAAACTTTTTTTTCTCGTCCAGAGAATTGTACTAAAACAATTAGGACACTCACTATCAAGTTCTATCTGCAATTGATAAAATAATTAGGGCTGCAACCACATCACTCTATCAGTTAATCTAACTGTTAAATAGCACAATAATTTACTTGAATTTAATGCTGGTGGATTTAATTCTGGCAGATTTAATTTTAGGAGAAGTTAGATGTAAGGCAGTTTATTGTTCTTAAATCTTTCAATCTATATTAGACCGTTTATATCTGTCAGACGGAGTTTCATTTCAATTCAAGGTCTACAATACCTTGGGTGCCAACAGGGAAGGCCCGGCTTTCCATCAAACTCTCATCTAGTACTATTAGCAATTCCTCTGGCACCCGGGTGCATGTAGGCTTAAGGGATTTTATTTTCCATTAAATATGAATTCAACGATTCGTAGTTACCTTAAGTCACTGACGTCATTCAGATATGTGATGCCAGAGTTCAACATCAGTGAAAGCAGGTTGAGGAACAACGTGGAATGGCGGCGAATCACGTTAAAAGCTGTGCAACAGAGATCAATAAAATCTTGAAACTGGCTGCTTGGCTGGTAGCCCCCGTTGATGACAAAGGCCATGTCTGGGGTCAGGATGAACGGCGCACGGTCCCGCTTGAAATTTCCGAACATCTGAGCGTTGCCTAGGATCTTGGAAAAGTCGATATGGAATAAATGGCCGCTTTTCTTCAGCATTATGTTGTCGTTATGACGGTCACAGATTCCCAGGACATAAGTTGCAACGCAATATCCTGGGAAGATTTAAAATACATTTTTATGTAAAGGGTTTAGAATAAAAAGTGGAACCTCCAAGAAAAAGGTTTATCGTCACAACCAAGTGGTGTTCTTTTGAAACTGAACATAAAACTTAATTGAAAATTCTCAATTTGTTTCCCCAGTATATGGAAATAAATAACCGATGAACCGTTGATTTAAGTTAGTCTTGTCTCAGACATTTTGCCCCTTCAGAATCAAAATGTTGAGGTTTCCAGCACTACTGTAGCACAGAAACTAGCATGGGATAACTCTTTCTCTTTTTAGGGGAAGCAACATGAAGGAGTTTCATCACTTAACCACATCTCTAAGGAATCTCAAGTTTTTATACAATTTGTAATTCAACATGAAGTGTATCCAAGTATTTCAAGGGTTGAAAGAACCAAGCCAGGTCCCAATAAGACCAGTTTATGTTTTGAAGTAGTTGTGAGGAATTGCAGCGGTTGTTGTATGTGGGATGTTTTTCGGAAGGTCATGGGTTCAAACCCCATTGGGGACTCGGATTTTTTTCCGAGTTTATTTATGTGTGTTTCAACTATTCCTAGTTGTGAGGACTTTCTGTGCACCTAATAAGGTACTGGTATTTTAAACAGATTCTGACTGAACACACACGATTCAAAGAAACTTGAATTAATTTGCTATTTGTTAAGCACAAAACAACCCAGAGTCATAACAAGGTCACAACTAAACTACAGGCTGAAGCCTTATTTTTCTTGGCAAAGAACGAAGTTTTGTAGTAGTTCAAGTAAAACCGAGCTTTGATAAAACAAACCTTTCGATCCAATTGATCCTTTAATCAATCGAATTCTACTATTCATATGCAATGCACATCTTAAAACAGATAACAGCAAAGGCTGACGTTGCCTGTGATTTTAGGCAGCTTCTGATTACCACAATAAATTGTTAAATTAATGATTGTCTTTCCTACAAACACAAAATTAATTATATGGTCTACAATACTAACCAATTTTAACCTTCAGGGGCTGGGAGTTTAATTGTAACAAAAGCCTATAAAGATATGTGAAGTTTCTTGCATGACAAAATTAACAATACAGTAACATGTAGCAATCATACCAGTTCTTTTACAATAATTGTACTACTTATTGAAATACCTGCACAAGAAGCTGTGAAGTTCTGCACAGCTTGGCGATATTCCTGTTCACCAGGGTTGTGCTTCTGTATCCACAGATGGATGGGTTCATCCTTGAATGACCCTGTCAAGCCAAATTCAGTGTGGATCTCTCGTAGGGTTTCAGATTCTCGCACCATCTCAACCATACCCATACCTGGTCCTGTCGCCATACAGTGGTATGTGATCATCTTGAGGTCAAGACCCTCTCTCAACCAAATCTTGTTCATTATTCCCACCAACTGCATGGTGAGGGAGTCTTGTCTCATGTCGTCACCTAAAAAAGTAACGATGTTACTTTTAAAAAGTGCATGGCCCACTTACATGTGCATGCAAGGTGAAGGCAGACTAAATGATATACATTGTAAGAATTTCAAGAAGACTCTAACTAATTTTATCAGTTTGCAGCAGCTTATTATGGAAAACGTCCAGTTCAACAAAACAAAACCAAGCTAAACTGTCTTTTGTCTCTAGCAAAAAGCAGATCTATAGACAATTGTATGGCCATTACATGCTCTGCTAGCCGGACTTTTAAAGGAGCTTCACATTTGTGAGACCCAAAGAGGCAAGTTCAGCTAGTAATGGGTAATGTTTGAGCTTTAAACTCTTCCAAAACAATGCATAACGTACAGCCGTGTCATCTGTTGTTGCTGAGAAATGGGTTTTTGAAGATTTTCAATTCTATACCGAGAACTTTCTTTTGAGGAAAACACACCAAGGTTTTCAAGTTACTTTTCGTAGGTTGAAAGAGTGTCGTGTTACCCTGCAAAATGTAACAATTGACGCAAAATGTAACATCAACCCGAAATGTAACAACTTTTGACGGAAAACGTAACAGCGACCCGAAATGTATTAACTTTTGATGAAAAATGTAACATCAGCTTGAATTGTAACAATTTTTGACGCAAAATGTAACAATTTCTTAACGCCAAATGTA
This sequence comes from Umimayanthus chanpuru, assembly GCA_025448255.1. Classification (NCBI taxonomy): domain Eukaryota; kingdom Metazoa; phylum Cnidaria; class Anthozoa; order Zoantharia; family Parazoanthidae; genus Umimayanthus; species Umimayanthus chanpuru. The sequence goes on along the minus strand of JAOEJI010302662.1, from coordinate 8,106 downwards.
ACGTTTTCACTCAAAACGTAACAACTTTTTGACGCGAAATGTAACAACGCAAAATGTAACAAAGTTTTAACTGAAGTTATATATGAAGATTTTACATCCCAAGGGATTAAGAAGTAGAAGTTACAAGCCAATCGGTTATTGTTGATAATACCCTCCGATCCCGTGAAAGAAGTAATACAGACCAGGGCTTTAGACAGGGATTTGGGCATCCCAATGTTTACGTCAGATAAGCAATTGCTGCAACAATGGAGTTGGAGGTCGCACATCAGCAACCTGTCGCTCAATACACATTACGTCATAAATCCTGACCCGATTAGACTGAAATAAACATATTTCAATGTAACACGGATGGTATCATTTGCAGGAGTTTGAGTAATGTATAGAAGGGTCCCGACGTGTTTAGAGTTGTCCAGGTGTATCTAGTTCTATAGACACTTCTGAACACACACATCTGGTCCAAACGCGTCCAGAGGTTGCCAGAGGTGCCTAGAGGCATCTAAAGTCATCTAGTGGTGCCTAGAAATATCCAGAGATACCAAGAGGTGTCTCGACACCTCTGAACATATCTAGATGCTTCTGGTGTCCCAAGGTTTCTGGACAAGTGGTGCTTGTTATTAATCTTAATGGGATGCTATATACGAAAGGTCAAGGAACCACAGTGACACAAAGTACATAAAAATGGCGGGCTGTAAATGCCAGATATGTCTTAAGATGTAAATCACAAAAATCCTTTGGGCCGAACGTTTATTAAATGAAGACGAATTGCAGTGGAAAATCATCCCACTACAATACTTAGAAAAAGTAGGAGAGAAGCTAGTATTTCCCTGTCTACAATTTTGAAACAAACAAAACACAGGTCTTTTTCGAAAAAGTAAGCATCTTACCCAAATTAGGTCATTATGACGTCATAATAAGAACCTAATTATGTCAAGCCAATTGGTTTTCAGAAATATAAATACCTAGCCAAGTTTAATTCATAGTAATAGCGTTTGTAGTTTTAGAGTTAAGCCTCCCCCAGTCCAAGGAACGCCAAAATGCCCAATATGAGTTGGGTTAAAAAATTGCTACATTTTACGTTGTTACATTTTGCGTCAACTAGTTGTTACATTTTGAGTCCACAAGTTGTTACATTTCGCATTAAGAAATTATTACATTTTGCATCAAAAGTTGTTACATTTCGGGTTGATGTTACAATTTGCGTCAAAAGTTGTTACATTTCGGGTTGATGTTACAATTTGTGTCAAAAGTTGTTGCATTTCGGGTTGATGTTACATTTTGCGTCAATTGTTACATTTTGCGGTGTAACATGTCCAACCAGCTCCCCGTAGCGTCACTCCTGGCCATAAGGCATAGGTTTATTCCTAATTATTCTTAAAATGTATCATTATTAATTTTAGCAGTAATCAAATTTAAACTGCTTTAACTTTAATATAAATTAATTTAATTTTATCTAACCGGACCGGTTCCGCCGGGCCTGAGCTGTGACATATGTCACATAAATATGTTTTCAAGAGACTTGTAAATACTCACAAGTTCAAGATCAAATTCCTCAGGTCAGGCGAGTCTGATCCCAAAGAAATATCTGGGCTTTTGATTTGCTTAAAAACATTAATATTATCAAAATGCACAATTACTGTTTTAGAGACCACTTCCTTGCCATGGAAGTTGTTATCAGTTGTTCCAACGCACATGACCCACAATTTTCTGGTCAAACATGGAACCTACTGCTGTCACCAAGTGGAGACACACGTATCCACGCAAACAACTTTGTCAGAATGGTTGGATCAACATCACGGTTGCATTTACACTGTAACTGCTTACTTTGTCTTATAAATGGCAAATTCCTGAAAGAAAAGCATCAGATCTTTTTCAAACTTTCCGAAATATTCAAAATCTTACGTTTTATAAGGAAATCATCAGTCATTCTATCTGGCACCATACTGATTTTCTGTTTGACCTGAACGCGTAACGTGGGCTCAAACTAATCTTGCATAACGCATGCGATGAACACAAAAAATAAAATAAACAAAAAAAAAGAATGGAGCTGAAACCTCAATTCAGCGTCTTCTGGCCTGAGTATAAAAATAAAAACAGAGCCGAAACCTCAACTTGGTGCCTTCCCCCGAGAAATTAAAATTACTTTAAGAAATTCCAAATTTAATGTTTCAAAGCAAGGCTGAGGAGTTGCAGCTCAAAATCAGGTTTTTCTGAAAAAAACTGAACTTTTAAGTTAAATTGCAATTAAAGCTGCTATTCACAGTAAATTAAACCAATTGCAGACTACTTCATTTGCTGAGATCCAGCTGCATGTATAATTTCAATAAGAAAAGTTGTTTTTTGAGCAAAGAAATTGCCAATGAGTGCTTTCTTTGATTTCACACAACTGTAAAACAGAAATTTGCTGCTTGTGACTGTAACAATTTCTTGTTTAGAGGAAACTGATCAATTGAATTTAGAACTAATTGTTCGGGTGGATACATTTACAGTGTTTAGTTATTATAGAATGATAAAAAAATGTATTAGAATTTATTTTCATTTTTAAATCAGTCACTAGACAGTGCAAAAGTAATAATTAGAAAACTAATAATTGAAACTTCATGGATCAATGAAAATTCCATGGGTGAACACAGGGACATTGGATAGTGATATGAAACTTTCCCTGTCCTGATGGGCCTGGGGACTGACCCCTTCCCCAAATGACAGAAACTTCTCACATGGTTTGTCCAAAGTATCATGCCCAGCCCTTGAAATTCGAAAAATGTCAATGATCTTGCTCAAAAATCCCTGCCAATGTCCCACCACCACCACCTGGGGGCGGGTTAAGGTTTACATACATATATTCATTATGGGACACTCAAAAACATATTTTGAACTAGAAAAGAGACAACAGAAACTGTGTGCAGCCTTAGTTACATGTACCTATCTTGAAAATGGCTTGTACTGGATCCCCAAAGTGGTCCGCATTCTTGAACACCAGTCTCAAAGGTGCTGAATTAGATGTGAAGTATCCACAGGACTGCGACTCAAGACCCACTACCTCCAAGCCGGGGTTAATGGGAAGCCTGACTGTGTCAAACATGTCAAGACTCACAACCTCCAGTTCCTGTCGGACGAGGTTCAGCCGGCCAGAGTCTTTGACTGCCTTCACTTTCTGTGCCACTTTGATCAGGTCAGCAATCAGTTCATCTTGTTGTGTGAACTCTTCTCTCTGCGCTTCTCCACACATACTCAACAGACCACCTAGTATGATCTGGAATCGCTGACCAAACTGAGGGTCACTGATATTGTCCTTGAGATACCAAAAGAGGTAATGCAAAAGTCTTGTGTTGCTGAGTGCTCGACGGAGTAGGAACCTCACCAGTGCGGAGTCATGGAATATCTCGTACTTTAAGGCCTGAACCAACTGGGGCAGGTAGTCACAGAGCTCATCATCAGACAGTTTCTCCATCCATTTAACAGCTAAAGATCGAACATGTTTGTCAGGAAAATTGACCTGAAATTAGAAGAAAAACTTAATTTATAGTTAATAATTTATGGTGAAGTGCACTCACTGCATACATGGTTGTGTAAGTGAAAAAGATATCCAGTGTAACATTTTTGTATGAAGAGCTATCTCCTAAAAATTGGTGCCTTTGCAAAGTATTGTGCATGCACTAGGAGAATAAATAGAGTGATAGCAATTACTACTAACAGTAATGATCCCCGAAATATAAAACATTTAAAACATGTCTCAGAATGTTTGACATTTAATGCCCCTGACTTGATATTCATCAAAATATCATGTACTGTGATCAACCTAAGACTGACGGTTATACATGTATGGTCTGATTATTGTATTTAGGACTGATGGTGATAGTACCAGGACTAATCAGGATTAAACTGGAGTTGACGATAGTTGTACTTGGACTGATGACTGAAATGGACCTGATGATTGTACTACAACTGATCAATGACTGTACTGGGCCAGTGAGAATGGCTATTAGACTAGGACTGATGATGGTATCGGGACTGATGACTGAACTTGATCTGATGATTGTACTGCAACTGATGATTGTACTGGGCCAGTGGGAATGGTTCTTAGACGAGGACTGATGATGGTATCAGGACTGATGACTGAACTTGATCTGATGATTGTACTGCAACTGATGATTGTACTGGGCCAGTGGGAATGGCTATTAAACTAGGGCTGATGATGGTATCAGGACTGATGACTGAACTTGATCTGATGACTGTACTGCAACTGATGATTGTACTGGGCCAGTGGGAATGGTTATTAGTACTGGGATTGATTTTGTTTGTATTAGGACTGATGATTGAACTAAAGACTGATGACTGTAGTTTGCACTGTTACTGTTGATTGAACTAAGATTTCAAGATGATTGTACTGGGACTTATGCAAGTACAGTTTCTATTACATTTCTAGAAATCTGGTAGTTTAGTTTATTTATTTATTTATTTTTTTTTGGGGGGGGGAGGATAGCTCAGGCAAGCTTTTTCCATCTTCACATTTTGTGCTTTAAGCTACATATATGGGCCTCTGATATTGTGTGATGGTGCAATGCTGCATAATTGATCAAAAATCGCATCCGATCGCATACTTCACAAATTTCCACACAATCATGCGTAAGTCTTTTTAATAACACGATATGAGTCAATAAAAATGGTACAACCTTGTGATAGTTGTCTTTGTGGTGCTTTATAATGCAATTTCACTGTAATTCACTGCCAAAACATCACAAGAAAGGACAAGTCTAAACGATCACCATTCAATTTGATTTGTCAACAAAAACGTCCAGGAGTCCTTGCATTGCTTCACGCCAGGGATCTGGTACTTGCATTCTCATCGGTGCATAACGAAAACAATGGACAGAGTGTTTAACCAGTCAGAATCATTGAGATATTCCATGTTCTTGTTTGCTATAGAATAGTCACTTTTTCACGCGAATCTCGAACTCATCTGCTTACACAATGTATTTCTTATCATTTTTGCCTGAAAGTTACTCATTCTCAAGTGGATAAGTTTGTTCTTAATTGATGCACTAAATATCTTCGTAAGTATGTAGAAGAGTTTTTTTCTCCTTAGAGCAGATATAATAGCTTAAAATGAGCTGAAAAAGTTGCAGAATTTGTCACATAATGAGCCCTGAATTGCCACATAATTTCCGATTTTTTATCGCACTTTATCAGAGACCCTGACCTGTAGTAGAAACTGCCATTCTGGCACACGTCAGTCAGACTAGCTAAATTTAACCCATGGAAAACATGAATTCCCCCTTCCCCAAACCTGGAATAAACATGGAGATGTATTAAATTCCTCAAATCAGAGCATGTACAGCTACATTTTGGTTTATAATTCAAAGCAGTACATTCATCATTAAAACTGCATGTACAGTGTATAACTATGTTGTAGTTCAAATTTTTGCTTTGGTTTACATGCATATTTTTTTTGTATCAGTTTAAAAAATATATCTAAACTGGATTACTTAAAAAAATAACCAGTTTAAATAATTATATTACCAAATTAATATAGTGTATATGAATTTCTATAACTTTTTAACATCAGCTTAAATACATTGTAAGTATTTAAACTAGTTTATTATTAATTTTAATTAAGGTTACCGTTCACCTTGAGCAGTGTTTTCAGTTTTCTGTATGTAACTCCATTAAATAAATACACATCAGAAACCCACAAACCTATATATCAATGAAAAGCTTGTGAAATTATCTAAAAGATGGTGTAAAAATTGTTTAAAAGTTTTGGCTTATAAACAAATGCGAGCATCATAATTCAAACTGTTTATTTCACTTCTAGATGTCGATGCAGCTGTCAGTTTCATTTTCAACCATTTTTAGTTTGTTTGTGAGTTTCAGCACAATTTTTACTCTTATTCCGTCCTGGGGATTTTTAATTGTATGCGCTATTGATTTTCTGCAGGAAAACTTCCTATTTGCAGTGTACAAAACTGCACTGATTGTTTTGAAATTCTGCTCCAATTATTTTTTACAACTCAATCATTGAGTCATAAAAAATAATTGGAGCGGAATTTCAAAATTCCCCAGGATGGTTTACATTTTCAGCTATTATTTTATTAACTTGCCAAATTCGACGACATGAGGTTAAAAATTGAGGAAGCATTGATCCTTTGCATTGTCGCAGTTTTAGCCAAAACATGCTTCAAGAAATTCACTTTTAAAGTACGCTGCACATCATGCAATTTTACTTCTGGTAAAAACTCTCATTTGTCATATCTCGCAAACTATTTGATGTACTGAAAAACATTTTTTTGACTAGAAGTTCATTTAATCAATATTCTGCAAAAATCTCAATTTCGAAATTTTGATCCATTCCAACATAAACAGTAACCTTCAATAAAAAAAATCCACTTTTCCCTCCCCCTCTGTTTCTAGTCATTCCCTTTAGTCTCCTTCACACTTATTCCCCTGTACTGCATATTTCTTCCAGGTCATACCACAACTACTCTGACTAGTTACTGTAGTTGCTACAATTTCTTCTTACTCAACCTACAGTCTAACCAACCTGTCATACAAGTACACACTCTGCCTTCTGAGAACTTCCTGCTCTCCACCAACCATGCCACAGAGAAATTATTTCAATTATTTTTTTAAACTGGTACATTTTCAAATGCTGATATTGCAGTACATAATTTTATGGTATTAAGTAATATTTTAATAATTATTAAAAGTTTTGAAGTGGTTTGGATAATGTTTTTTCTGGGTTAGGGTCGGGGTTAGGGTTAAATATATAATAATAATTTATTGTAATATATTTATACAACAAAAAACATAATAATACACTTTATTAATACACTTTATTAAAATCAGGGTAACTAGATTACACAAGGTAATTTTCATCTAGGCCCTATCTCTAAAAAGTATAAAAAAGGTTTGCTACACGAGTATTTAATAATATATAAGTAAAAGAAAGAGAAAAGACACCTCTACACCTCCGTAACAAGTAGAAAAAAGAAGATTTCCTCCCCTAGCAACACATCCCACCCCAGCCAACTTAGTAATAAATCCTGACCCCATCTAGAGCCTACATATGAAATATAAAATAGTTTACTACACAAGTATTTAAAATTAAGATGAAAAAATTAAAAATAAAGAAAATAATGAAATCTAAAAAGTTAAAGAAAATAATGACAACCCCCCTCCTCCAAAATTAGTGTGTATATCAAAACACCTCTCCCCCCTGCTTGCTCAGCAATCACACATAATTTACATTAACTATGTATTAACATCTCTCAGTCTTTCAAAAGTTGTTTTAAAGAATGAATGTTTAAAAAAGAATACAAAGAGCTGCTGTTTCGAATGTTTCTGTCTAAAGAGTTCCAATCTGATGCTGCCAAGAATTTGAAGGTGCGCCTTCCTGACTCAGACGACACTTTAGGTAGCTGTAACAGGTTACATTTATCTCCCGATCCTCTCGTGTTAAAGTTATGGACAGTGTTAAAGGGTGTGATGAGGTCTTGTAAGTAGAAGGGTGCAAGATTATTAAGAGTTTTGAACACGGTAAGACAACGGAAATACTTGATGCGTTCGTATATCGGGAGCCAGTTTAACTTGATGAACAGTGGAAGGGAAGGAGCTTTATAGTCAGCATCGAGGATTAGTCCAGCGGCACGTTTTTGTAGGCGATGGATCCTATCCAGGTTTTCTTTGGAGGTGTTTCCCCACACCACACAGCAATAGTCCATAAGGGACAAAATTAGGCAGTTGTAAAAGGCCAGTCTTGCTTGTAACGGGAGAAGATGCCTAATGCAGCAAAGGATTCCTAAATGCTGTGAAATTTTCTTGTGGATTATAAATGTCTATGTGAACAGACCGACTTAGATAGTGGTCAAAGTGTATACCAAGAATATGCTCTTGCAGAACAGATTGAATGATTGAACATCAACTGTAACCATAAATTCGCATAGGTCAGCATGTTTTCTCGAAGTAGCGACCGCCATAGCTTTGGTTAGGGGCTTGCAACAATTCCTTGGTGGCACAGTTGGTAGAGAGCAATACTCAGAAGCCAAAGTGTATGGGTTCAAACCATGGAGTGGACAACAGGTTAGTTGATTTAGCAATGAAAAAAAATTC
>JAOEJI010302552.1:0-11522 GCA_025448255.1 Umimayanthus chanpuru | reverse complement strand
TTCGTCCAATCACTAAATTGAGAAGAACTAAGAGAACTGAGGATTTTTTTACATTTAAATACCAGTAATTTTAATTATATAAGAATCGGGAACATAATATACTTTACATGTAGTTATTATAATTAGTTAATAGCGTTAATTGTGTTTAAATTTTATCTTGTTTAATTGTATATAGATCATGCCCCCCTGGTGAGGAAAATATGGCACTATATCACCTGTTGCCGTAAAAACTAGTTTAGTTCACCACACTGTGGAAATTAAAACTCCAGTAACTCATGCACTTGCAGTTGATTGGTTGAAGAAATCAGACATTGACTTTTGCATGATATTCTAAACACTACGAAACTGCTGGTCCTGCAGTATTTTTGCAAATACAGAGAATACATCCTCGTTTCATATCAGCTGAAGAATTTATTTCAGGTGTAAATTACAAAATTGTTTCGCCATTTCGCAGAAAGATTTTCTTTAAGGTTGAACTAAATGTCTTCACATTTTTCCTGCAATATCGGATCTGGTTACAGGAATATTAAACTAGAGCTTCATATGTACAGTAAGGAATCTGAACAGCCCACATTTTTTATGCTTGTATTGCAGTTCGCTATAATATCACCTACACAAATGGTAAATTACCAATTGAGATTTCACAATATTAACCGATTTTACGATAGAAACCCTGATTTTAGTATTCATTATGGTATAGATCATTCTTGACAGATTATCACTAACTATGTCTACAAGATTGAGACTATGCAGTTAAAACATTCACAACACCAAAACCTCTCCAGAAATAGCATCGTACCATTCACAAAGCTGAACAACACCTTCAAAAATGGTGGTGGCCAAACTTGCGATTTTTAGGGACCCAAATAATATGGGGAACCAAAGATGAGGGTCAATGAACTGGAAGTTGCTCTGAAAGCCTATGAGGAGGCTGTTGGGTTGCAGAGAGTATCAATGACGGAAATGGTGGTGGTATTGCCAGCAGCAGGCATGGATGCATCTCACGGTAGCAGCAGGGATGCATCTCACGGTAGAAGCAGGGATGCTTCTCATGGTAGCATCAGGGACGCATCTCACTGTAGCAGCAGGGATGCATCTCACGGTAGCATCAGGGACGCATCTCACTGTAGAAGCAGGGATGCATCTCACGGTAGCAGCAGGGATGTATCTCAAGGTAGCAGCAGCGATGCATCTCCCGGTGGCAGCAGGGATGCATCTCCTGGTACCAGCGGTGATGCATGTCACGGAGCCAAATGATGCAAAAATGCCTCATTGTATAGTGATGGCAACGACATTCACAGAAACAACAGAATCCCGCATCAAAGCACTGACCATGAAACTTTTGGAGGTACTTTTAGTTAAGTAAACTATCAAAAATGCCAATATTACAAGGATAATTGCCATACTTACCCCAGCTCCTTCCTGGGAATCTTTCCCCGCTGGGGAAGGGAAAGATCATTGGGGGAAGATCTTTTGGGAACTGGGTTAGATTATCAAATAGGGAATGAAGCTCCTTCCCCCGTAGAATTCTTACAAAACACCTTCGAAGTTTTTCGGACCATAACGTTACAAGGCCACCAGAACAGAATGCCCTTAGCAGTAATTAATGACAGTGAAAATGCAAACCTGCTGCCCCATATCATTGCACCCATCTCAAAAGGATCTGAACGATGATTCTAGGAGGAACTAAATACAGTTGATGTTGTACAAAAACCTTGAGGGTGATACAAAAAAGGCGAGCGACTGAGTATCAATCAATTCAGCACTAAATAAATCTGTCATTTGTGCTGTTGCTCTGTTGAGCAACGTAGAAACTTCGGGTTTAGAAATCATGCTTAAAGATCTTAAGTGCGGAAGTGACAGTTTGTTTAACCAGTAAGGACCCCCATTGTTCATTATTACCCCAAGAACACAGTTAACAACTGAACGAATCCATGCAAAACGTAGAAATGCCGGAGGTAAGTGCATTGATCTTCCTTATGAGAAAGAACATGAACGTGATGAAAGGATTGAGAAATAGACCAATTATTGACAACTATATGAAATCTGTGGAAGCGCAGAACAATATAGAATTACGTAATTTTTTTTCAAGAACAAAAGGCATGTCAAATGTCATTCTGAAACATATGCCACAACTTAAAATCGAAGAAAACTGTTTGCTGTACACAAATATTTCAAATTTCAATTCCAGAACAAGATGACATTTTTGTTCGAAATTACATTTTCGACTTTCTAAAATTATAACAAAATGGATTTTTGAAGGAGGGGGGGACGGCCCAAAGGCAACCATCTCAGAAGTCTGACCCAATTTATTAGCAGCTGTGGTGTAACATTTTCAGTGTGGAAGGATGGAGATGGAAAGGGAACAGGAAAGATGGACTGGACTTCTCTGATGGACAATGAACGCAAGAAGTTTCTGCAGAATCTTCCTGGAAAGCCACAAGCCAGCATGAATGCAATTCAGAGCGATACCTCCTAAACAGTTGTCAAAATAAGGAAGGTCAATAATCCACTTTGCAGAGTATACTAAACCAGTAAACACTGACATGAGCAAAAATGATACCAGGATAAAAAAAAAAAAAAAAGCGGGCGCTATATTTACACATTCAATAACATATTATTGATGTATAAAATCTGCTTCTTTTACAGGACTCTACAGATATATACTTCAAAACTGTTTCATCTCTAAGACCAGAACAAACAGATATTCATTCATTTGGAATACTTACAGCATTCATTCACTTGGAACACTACAGCTGACCCCGCACTTTTAACATTTTTTAAAATCAATTATTGCGTTGTGGCTGAAAGCAGCATTACAATTAAACGAGCTACAGCGGTCTATAATGTATGACCACACGGGTTCTCGAATTTCACGCAGCAATGATCTATTTTCTCTCGACTGAACATAACCTGAACATGCACCAAATAACAGAGCTGTAAACTCGTTCCTAACAGATAAATTTGATAAATGAGGAAGAAAAAACTCTGTAGACACTTCAATGAAAGCATCAACCACACACGAGTATGTACCATGCCGATCAAAATGGCATTCATGTGACCTCTACGAATTGTAACTACCAACTTTCTCGACATGTGTGCCATTTTATTTAAAACAATTACCCTTTATCAATACTGATCTTGTTCAGCAATCCTGTAATCTGCAGGCTGCAATCACTGTCAAATCTCTGAAACGCACATAGAAACAAATTAAGTCAGATCAAGGTGCAATTTGCTTGAGAACTTTGAAATTTGAAAGCTTTCTTTCTGAGTCATGTAAACAATGATCTTTTTAATTATGAATGCTAGGTGAAATTTTTTAAATCTGTTTGCAAATAAAGCTTTCAAGTTCGTAAGTTTTTGACAGTACTACTATGTCAGTGCAATGAAGAATACTTACCTTGGTCTTTTGCGGATTCGGGCTAAAACAACCTATCCTTCCAAAAGAACCTTCCCAAATGCACGAGAAATCTCCAAAAACTAGGTCAGAACCAGACCGCATGACAACCTCATGAGTTCCCAGAGCACCTTTCGCACACCGAAAATACCCGATACCACCTTGCACGCCGCACCGAAAAATTCCCAATACCACCCTGCGCGCCTTGTTTCTGCAAATCAAGATTGATTTCAAATACACACTTTTTTTAATTATATTTTTATTTGTTTTTTCATCAAATTCTATACGTATATACGTGCGGGGACTACTATGATGCCTCCTGGCCAAAACCCTGCGGGGGCAATTATGTTTTTTCTCCACTCTTTAAATGTTTTCTCTTTTCTAATTAAATTTTTTATTCAAATGTGGTAGTGTAATGATCTCAAAAAAATGTACTACATATAAAGACCAAAAGACATGTTCAAATCTTGTGATTTCCAACACTCTTTCATCATTGAAAATTAAAACACAGTTTTTGTCTAGTACATATTTTATAAACAAATTTTTACTACATATAACATTAATTGCTACATAAGCACATCACAAGTACTTTCGATATTAATCTAAATCATTTGCATTTCAGTTATCACAATATCTTTCCCATAGGTTGACGTTTTTACAAAAGCTGACATAGCAATAGCCACAAGCAGTTATTGACTGCCTATTTTTAAGAGTGTAATTCCCATTTTTAATGACGCCCTTGTCAGACGAAATCGTACGTACAATTGGTTAGAAATAAATATGCTGAAGCTGAAGAGCTTACAACTGCTTTATTTCTTATCTAACTGATAGGAATAATCTATGACTTTGGTATGATCGAGAGAAACGTGCTTGTGTGCACCCAAAGTCTGGACCTTGTTGGGACTCATATTGGGAAAACAGGCACCAAAACCTGAGCAATCATGTGGATGAGGCCTATCGCCTTAATCAGTTTCAGGAAATGATTACGGGGTGGAAGCACTGGAAACGATCATGGAAAGGTGGAGAAGGGTGACCCCTGGTGATATTTGCTGGTTACCCAGCAGAAATGGAAAAGTTCATACCAATGAATGCTTTGTTGAAACAACGGATCAGACATCAGTTCATCTTCAATGATTATACAAGTGAGGAGCTCACTGAGATCTTCATCAACGACGCTTCCCAGGAGGGTTACATCACTGAAGTGGAAAAGAAGGAGCTGGCAAACATCATAGAGAGCAAAATCAAAACAGAGATAAGGGCAAAGATTAATACCGCTCTTGCCAAACAGCTTTTGGATGAGAGTAAGTGAATTATAGATGAGCGCATTTGCTCAACATCAGATGATGAAATGAACCACAGCCATTTTAAACACTGAATTTGCCAAATTATTTTCTATTTGTGGCTCACACATTGCAGAAGCAGTGAATGCATTTCAGATGAGTTAGTGCGATTTTTTGGTGTTAGTGAGGTGCAGTGATATGAAACATGTTTTAGTTATGTATTTGGTTTAAAATTCAAATGATTATTTAGGAATGTATTCGAGATAATGCCAGTTCGCTTTTTGGATTAAGCTCTGCCTAGCCAAGAGCTGTGATTTCAATTTGTAAGATATCAGATTTAAGGCGAAGCCCTGGCAATATCTTTGAATTTCTAATACACTGGCAGTCACAAAAATAGAAACTAGAAAAAAGTCAACGAAAAGTGTGTTAATATTTCGGCCAGCACTAGAGCAGGATGACTTCTTCTGCTGGTGTTCATTCGACAATGTAGCTAGTTGAAATATACTAGGCTTTGCCTTAGCAGCAATCCCCACTTTAGTGATAATGGTGTTCTGCGACAATCCACAAGGATCGTCTTCATCTTGACAGGGCACTATAATACCATTACTTACTAATTTCTTTCTTTTCCCTTACGCATAAAGTCTGGAATGGTGTTTGTGATATGGATTAGACATCCCCTCTGTTGGATATTTCGAATTGGATGTTGAGGTAATGGAAACCACTATCCCAAAGAGGAGGTACTAGTGATAAGGGACCACAACGACCCAGTATCCAGGCAACGTAAGGAACTGGTGCCTGGAGTCACTGGTATGAACATTATTTCTATGGTGAAGCAGACAGTAGAACAGGCTGATTGCAAGCCTGGCCCTTAGCATCTTACATCCGAATGGGCTGTGAGACATTGATGTTAGCAAAACAAGAGGAGATTTCAGTGAGAGGATTTGCAAGGGTTACGGAAAAGGAAAGAGTGCGAATACCAGCAAATTCATTAACTGTGGTTAAGCTAAGGGCATCACAGCCCTAACAGAACCTGTTAGCACATCTCTACATGGTGGGCTAGCTGTTATTAACACCTTATCATGAGTTGACTGTGGACAGATGCATGCGAGGGTTGCAAACCTCAGGGATGAAGACGTGTGGCTACAACCGAGAACTCAGATGAGGTCCCTGCAATTGAACCGTGCCGACAGTTACCTCCTAGTCAAGATTAAGAGGTGAAAGAACACATTCAGAAACTTCTTGATGCTGGTAACATCAGGGAGAGTTACAGCCCCTATGCCAGCCCGATCGTTATTGTGAGAAAGAAATGTGGATCAGTTAGGCTATGTGTCAACTATCGTCACCTCAACTCTAAGAACATCAAGGACTCGTTCCCCCTGCCCCAGATTGAGGGAAGTCTAGATGCAGTAGGGAAAGCTAAGTAGTTCAGTACCCTTGATTTAGTAAGCGGGTTTAATCAGGCGGTGATAGATGAGAAAGACCGTCACAAGACTGTGTTCATCACACCGTTTGGACTCTTCGAGTACCTGAGAACGCCATTCAGACTGACCAATGCACCAGCTAGTTTCCAGCATCTCATGCAGCGTTGTTTCAGTGACTAGTATACCTTGATGATATTATTGTGTATGCCAACTCGTTTTTTCAGTATTCAGTATTCATTTATTTGCCATTGATTTATATTGTAATATTCTATATTCTATTTATTAATACTTAAATGGCGAGGAAGTCTGATAGGAAACCCGAGGTTTATTTTGAAGAAATCAGACACCCTCAGTCTAACTCAGTTACATTCTAGAATAGTTGTAAAGATGGATTACACAATTTATATTAATTTAGTACAGTACATATTTACATATAATTTGTTATAAATGCCATAAAAAGCTATATTTGAACTATTGTTGAAGTAAAACTATGGTTTTGCATCGAAATTTACACATTTACATAATTTGTTTACAAATGCAATAGAAGCTCTACTTGAATTATGGTTCTCTGCAAGTGTTCTTCAGTTTGAAGAACACTTGCAGAGACTTTAAAAAGTACTGACAAGATTCAGAGAACATGGCCTCAAGCTGAAGCCAAGTGCAAATTCCTAGCGCATGAACTGTCTTCAAGTGGCGTTGAGTACGCAGCTTTTGATTGGTCTACACGTCTTGCATGATTGGTTTTACATTATACAAATATGTGCTCGGTGATTGCTAGCCACCGCTTCGAGCACGGTTTTAAGATATTTTGAGTAGATTGTGACCCTTTTAGTTTTAGATGTACTTCACCTGATTTACATTTGATTGTATTATTAGCCTTTGTTCTGTTTGGCGTGCTATATTTCGTAGTTTAGGCACGTGACCCTTAGTTTACTAATATTTAGCCTCAGAGTAAAAAGTTTGTTTTGCTAGTATCGAGAAGCAAGCTTTTGATCAGTTTTGTCATTTTTCTAGCATATTAGTGAGTATTATTGGGTTATAACTGAAGAAATTTTGCTGATATTATAATAATTAGTTTCTCGTTGGATTTGTTATTGATTTGTACTTTTGCATTCTTTTTCTAGTTGCATTCACTCTTTGTTTTAGTAATAAAAG
Source organism: Umimayanthus chanpuru (assembly GCA_025448255.1). NCBI lineage: Eukaryota > Metazoa > Cnidaria > Anthozoa > Zoantharia > Parazoanthidae > Umimayanthus > Umimayanthus chanpuru. The sequence goes on along the minus strand of JAOEJI010302552.1, from coordinate 4,269 downwards.
TTTGTTGTGGGAAAATCTTGTCCCAGAGTTTTGTTTTCTAACAAACTGAACCGGAGTCAGTCAGATATATATAGATAAACGGTAAACTGCAGCAAACAGAGACGTGTTCCTTGTTGAAATCTTCACTGTTATTAGAACACAAATTTTCAAACGTTTCAAACGTTCTTCATCAGGTCTATCTGAAAAAACAATATTACAGGTAAGATGAAGTTTTATTACATTTAAGAACTTTCATTACATTTGAGGCCTCTGTCAGGCCTCAAGTGCAATACGGGTTTATTACATTTATGACCAAACATTATTACATTTAGGACCTTCATTATATTTAAGACCATTCTTGTACTACATTTAGGACCTCTACCACATTTAGAACCCAATCTATATTACATTTGGGACCTTCATTATATTTAGGACCAAACTTGTATTACATTTAGGGCCTTTGTTACATTTAGGGACATTTATTACATGAGGCTTCTACATGGGTTTCACAGCTTAGTACTGATGGCAATTTGTGATGCTAACTACTGTTTCTCACTGGTTTGACATTGGTGGTTTAGGTAGAGATATTGATGAGGATATTCAGCCAGTCCGATATGGTAAGGGCATTTGAAGAGGGAGAGTTTGACATTCCAGAAGCTGAGGTTGTTGAAGAGCACACCCTGTCCTGTTATTGTATCAGGTGAAATATTCCCGGCCCTTTAAAGGCGGACAACCCTCACCTCTACATCGTTAAACTAACGATTGTCGGCTATTACTAAGAAATCCACCTCACTTAAGAAAAAACAAAAGGAAAAACAAAAAAGTATAGGCCAAGGAAAACAACATGATTCAACTAACCATTTAGCCGAAATGTGCAAACAAACATCCCTCTGAACAAAACAGAGCTACTGTGAAAGTTAGCTATAGCTGTATGGAATATAAACAGCGTCACAATTCCAAATCAAAGGTACCGTTGGTGAGCTCGTGGAGATAAGTTTTTAACTTGCAAAAACGAAATGAGTGACACCTGCAATATGGAAATGGTGGTTTATAGTGGCTAAAAGTGGTGCTAGCTTGGCAGCTCTAGCTCTTTGATATAATGTTCTGTAGACTGTAGCACGGATCCGACCGGCCCTGTTTTGAGAAGCAGAATAAAACAAAACAACCTTAAAATTTTTATGAAAGATTATATAAACATCCAATCAAAGTTCAACAATAAGAAAATGACAAAAAGAACTGCACTGAAGAGTGTTCGAAAACAGTTTATTCTGATTCCTTTATATAGGTGTCAATAAGAACTTTCAACTGTGAAACAAAGACCGGAAGTGGTACATAATGCGTCACTTTTGACGTGACAACTGCTATTGAAATGGACAGGATCAAGTGTAACTGCCATGTTAAATCACTGCGTTCCGCTTCTGTCGTTTTAATGACAACAATTTAGCCTCCAGTTCGGTTGTTTTGCTGCTAAATAAGCATGAACTGAGTGCGCTTACGAAATTATACGCAAGACAAATGGCTATCCGCATGATACTAGTGACAATTAGTATACTAATTGCAAAGCCAAAGGAGCTTCAAAGAAAGCGCACCAACCATTTTTGTTCAGGAATTTAGGCACTTGTGCTGAAACTTCGCTGCTCGCAGTGAGTCCAACACTTGATTGAAATGAGTTTGCTTCCAAGGTGCATGGTGCTTCGTTCAGAAGTAGCGCTGATTGACTGAAGTTTTGTTCGAAATTGCGAGTGATCTTGTAACTTGTAAACAACTTGGTCTTTAATTAAATATTCTTGATTTGCATACTTCCGGAGTGAACTCCTAACACGCGCGTACGCAGCTACGCCAAACTAAGAAAACAACCCCTTGTGATTGGCTCCCGAAAAAAAGATCGGCAAGTGGCCGTGATTGTGGATTTCCAAAGAAAGATACTTTAATATCATTGGTTCCGATAATTCTTTTGTTTACGTGTTATCAGTGATTTTTCGGTCAACTTCCCCAACCACTACAATACCTCGTTCCACGAGCTAAAAAATGAGACAAGGCCAGGAAACTGGAAAGGAACTGGAAAAGATGTGATTGTAGAAGGAAGAACAAGTCTCCTCTTGAAGGCCACTGACTAACCAGTAGCATCAGGTATAAAACCATGTTTATGACAAACAAGAGGAATGACCAAAAACGATTTGAAGTCATGATTCAGGAACTTTCAGAGTAAGGCTATCGCTGGAGAAGTCGAGGATTACTGAGATATTTTCATGAGGTAAGGAATGGTAATCTGTTTAAGATTCTTGAATTAAAGGGGGCCACTTAAAGCAATAGAAAAGAAAGTTCCAGATCCAACTGGCAATTTAAGTAATTGACGCATGGTTTAAAAACTGCGAAATTCAAGCCCATTTACCGTCTTTCGTTAAAATGCACTAAAGTAGATGAGTAATTGATTTGCATAACTCTTACAATTCTGTCAGTAAAATGTGCAAAGTACGCTATATTAACAGTACATCCTACTATCACACATAATATAGATTAGTTTTGAAGTAGGCGGTGGTAGAAGAAACTAGTAAGTGTAAGTGTATAGTTATTACTCTTTTCCTATTGTAGGACTCTTGGTATAATCAGTTTTATGAAAAATTTTAAAATGAATGCCGTTTATTTGATGATCCAAAGGTCGTGATTCACAGAAAACAGAAAGGGAAAGGGAAAAAAAGATAAAGTGGTTGCCACGAAGGGGTGGCATCAACTTGGAGCTGCCATATACCTGGAAGGCAAAGATGAAAGTCTTCTTAAAAAAACCTAGAGAAGCCATGCAAACTGAAAAATAACAGATGAATGGCAATCGGGGGAGGTTGATAAATGCTAAAACGCTGATCACTGATGTGTGTGTAGAATATCCAGCTTTGTTCAGCTTTAGTCAAGTACCACAGTGGGGAAAAAAAACTTTCGGAGATAATTATCGTTTCGTTTCCTTTTATGCATTGTTATATTTTGCGATATCTCGTACGAGTTTTCACGAGATTTTGTGCCTCATGCATAATCATATATTAATGTGGGCGCGAGAGCTCAAAAGATCTCCTGCGAGATATCGTTTGGGATTTTGCGAGATCTCGTACGAATTTTCGCGTGTTGAGTACAATGGACGAGATTTCATAACTACTGCAAGCAATACTGAACGCAAACGCGCTCTAATAACCGGTATTTGGGCCTGAATCAGTCGAATGTAATTCACTCAAATTTAATTGAAACTGATAAACTTGACAACAAAAGCTGTTTGAAAACAAATATTTGAAGCAGGATCACTTAACCTTTTACTACAAAAATCTAATATCTTCACGAATTTTACTGTTTGAGAATCTCGAATCTGCACAGCGGTATACTTCTACTTGTGCAGATTGATGACATGAGTTCGAGAGTAGTAGCTTAATCTTGGCATGGTTGCAGTAATTAACAACAGAAAAAGACTGCATGCAAGTGGCGTTGTGCAGTTAATAACGTCTAGAATATTAATAAATGCAGCTTCTACGACAACGTGCCAATGCAAACAAGTGACTTCTACCAAAAAACACATGTGCGAGCAACTGAATATTTATTTCATCTTTTTCATCTTTTTGTAAGTTTTAAAATCCAGGGAAACAAATATATTTTGGAACAGATTTATCAAAAGTGGAAGTGCGAATCTATACAATCAGCATCGCATTAGCTCAAGGTATGTTTAACTTTGTTTATTTCATTTTTTATTATTCGCACCACTATCAGGAACTGCATGCACACATGTTTGTCTCTAAGTTTATAAATACTTGTTCTGATACAATGTTAACAAATAACAGGGGCAAACCAAGTTGAAGTTATGTCGTTAACGTAAAGCCTGAGTGCATATATGAATACAACTTTGATAGATTTTTTAATCCCTCTGGTAATCCATAGTTTATAAAGTTGTTTGGATTTACGCTTTGAGATGGCTTTGAATGGAGCATGCTTATTAATATGGTTGAGCAGAAAATTCTTAATATTCCTAATCGCGTGTGTGTGTTTCTTCGTTTTTTCTTTCTTTTAAAAAATTCCCTTTTTTGTATTCTTTCAGGGTCTTTTTAAAACCTAATAGTAAATGTGCCAAATGTTTTTGTTTACCCAGTAAAATGAATTGTTTAAAAATCGCAATTTTGCTATTTTCTTCATTTCTTCTTCTAGAGAGGGATCCTCGTCCACATCAGGAAAAAGAGAGGTCTTCAAGCACGGCTACAATTTTTTCTGTCGAGAAATTTTATGAGTGGATGGTAGGAGTAATAACAATTGACCTATAAA
>JAOEJI010302330.1:0-11523 GCA_025448255.1 Umimayanthus chanpuru | reverse complement strand
ACTTAGTGTTCAGGTACCCTTGTCAGTAATACTTACCTTTTCCCTCCCTTTCCGCCGCCAAGAAAGAGTACCTTGCGTGAAACTCGTTACTAAGCTCGTTTATCATGTCTTCTCTCGTCAGGTTTTCAGTGCAACGATGAAGGCATTAGAAACACAAGAAAAACGTGTTATATTTGAGGCCAACGATGAGTGTAGCCTTCTCGTTCCACCTGAATGTTTCGGCCTTTTAGATGCGATACTGAAATGAATGCATAGCTTCGCTACCTATCTACAATGATCTACAATCTATCTTGCAATGTAAACTAATACTGCTCGTTTTCTTCGTGCCACTGAAATCTTAAATTATTAAAATGGAATAAATGTAATTGAATTGTAGTAGTTTGAGGCTCTTTGTGTTCTTAATTGTTACTCGTGTCGGTAGGCAACGAGTTGAGGTTTTGGCTTCGTTCCATTTTTTCCCCGCGTTGCGATATTCCGATAAGCTATTGTTCTAGTAACGTGATATGAAGTTGCGATAAATAAGCTATTTCTAGGGCCTTCTAATATCAATTTAATTTGTTAGCGCAGTGGTTAGGTCATTGGACTTACAATCTGCTACCCAAAGTTCAATGGTTTAGATTGCTTTGAAAACCTATTAAAAACAGTTTGATTATTTGAGAAGAATAGTATTTCGAAAAGTCTTAAAAGGATCCAGTGCTTCGCGTTCAGGAATTTACCGTTTAGACTTGCACGGACGGACAAAGTGAAATCGACTTTGCAATTTGATATATTAACGCTGAAGCTAAACTTTTAATACTCGTGCTGCAAGGGCCAGACTCTTTTTGTGTCACGATTGTCCATCGCATGCGTTTGGCGAGATGAATTTGAGTAGACGTCTCGGTAGCACAGTGATTGAGTCATTGGAATATCTTTTTTTTTTCTTTTCATTTCAAAATTAAAACAATTATGAGGCACGAGTTAGGCTTTTTTAAAATCCTCTTGTTACTTTTTTTCGCGTTGCGATTGTCCAGATAAGCTTTTGCTCTACCAACGTGATATCAATTTGCTTGGGCGTTTTGGACTTACAATCAGCTAGTGAGTGAGCTACCCTGATGTCGACTCTGTCAATAATTTTGGTTGCTTTGAAATACTAAGAGAGTTTGATTTTTTGTAATGAAAGGTATTTCAGAAAGTCTTAAAAAGATTCAGTGCATCGCTTTCAGGAATTTAGCGTTTAGAAATCCACGAACGGCTGGAGAAAGTTCGTCTCTGAACTTTGATTATAATTTGAAGCAAAATTTCTTCTCTGTGGAGTCAAATACTGCAGACAGGGTGTCGTGATTGTCCAGCGCACGTGTTACGCGAAGGTAGGTCTGAATTGCAGTTAACAAGTGAAATCGAAGTATGCGCCAAATGTTTCAGTAAACTTTAAAACGGCGCGAATAAGTCTATTTATTAGCCTTGGAGGGCGGGTGGTGGTGGTGGTGGTGATGGTGGGGGTTGGTGCTATCCATATAGTGGATATAGTGGTCAGTTCAGGAAGGCTCCGTCTAAAGTGGTTTCATCAAAGTATATATTAGGGACTACAAAATAGTTGTCTGGACGTAACGTTCAAAATAGCTGCAATTGTACCTACTTGTTTTGATGGATAAATTGATTAGCCCAAATCCCTGTTTATTCTTCATTCTCCATAAAAAAACGTACCGCATATTATTATTGTTGTATGCAGGCCCGTAGCCAGGATTTTTCGTGGGGGAGGGGGGGGGGGGTGTGCATACCTCAAGAACCGGGACCAAATACGAAGACACAAGAGTTTTAGGGGGTCCGGGGGCATGCTCTCCCAGAAACATTTTGAAACTTCAGGTTCTCAAAACTGCTGGAAATGCATTGAAACTGTCCATCCTACCATCACCACGTTATTTTGTATCATTTTAAATCTTTTACGATCCCATCAGGCGGACCTTTTGGCTCCTGGGTGGTGCGTGCGCACCCCTTGCCTATGGCAATTTGGGAATTTTATGACCGCGAACACGGAGAGAGAAAGAGGCCTAAATCAACACCGGTTTGAAATCCTGAATGGGCCCAATCCAATAATGATAGGCACAGGGTTGGCACAAGTTTATTGAGTGAAAAAATGTTTGCGTTCTGCTATTTTCTAGCTTACAATCCGGCTGTTTTACAGGATACGTTCAATTTACTGTTTCTTAGGAAGCATTCTGTTGGCCATATTCCCGAAAAGAAAAACGTGGAATAAAAACTTTGATCCCTTCGATCGACAAGTATGTTTCTTTAGAAATGCACAAATTAGCTGCTTCCTGATTCTTATATTTAGATAACCAGTTTAATACCATTTACTGCTTCGAGAGGTCGGCTCTAGAAATTTCCTCGAGTATTACCTTGTCCCAGAATAGTCTCAAACGAACGCATGATTTAGTAAGAAATGCATTTTATGCGTGAAAAGAACGTAAACGCCATAAACAAAATACACTATTTTAAAAATGATTGTTTGCAAGAATAGAAAAATAACAAAGATACTTTTTGAAAACAAATCTAGTTTTCTTATGAATTTGTTCTATTTCAGTTAATGTTTTAAAACGACTCATCCCCATAAAATATCTATAGGGTATCTTTGAGCAGTGAAATCTACACTATGAAAAATCGTCAAAATTATCACTGCTTAGTTTCATTTAGAACCACTTTTGAAGGCAGTTTTGTTTACCAACGTAAATCTTCGAATTATTAATATTTGTCGCTGTAGAGGTATTATTTTTGCCCTAAAACAGCTTTCTTGTACTTTGCGGATAGCCAGTTTTGAACTGATAAAGCCGTTTTTATACCAGCTTAATAGTTTGTAATGGTATGCAAAATTGTACCAAATTAAAGCTACAATAAATTATGGCGATTTATGAAATTTGACAATGCTCTAAAGGTATCTAATAGAGACTACTTACAGTTAAAAAAAATGTGAATGACCATTCTATTCATTCTTTTGGCAATTCTAAGCACTTGCTTCAGTGGATTGTTAAAATTCATTCGTTTGTAAAATTCCAAAACTTCCAAAACTAAATTCAAAAAGTCGATTCTTCTTTGTAGCCCTTTTGCGCATTTCTTGTGCACGATGTCCCTGTAAGTCGATTGTGTAAAATGCTGTGTCAGATCCCTCTGAAAGACTTGACTTGCGTATAGAATTCTGATAAATTTAACGGCTATATATCCTAGCATCGAAGTCAGCTGAACGTCGTCTTGTCACTCTGCATTCTACTTCTCAGATTCCATGGCAAGACGCTGGGTTTTGTTTGCGAACTGCTCACTGCGCATGTGGCTTTAGTCCCTCTCCACTGACCAGTCCGTGATGGTGCATGGTCAATATTCTGGGAATTGAATGAGATGAAAACATTGACACATGGGCCTCGTCGTGTTTTTAACATGAAATTAAACAAGAATATCCATACATTCCGGAAATAAATAACCTTATACAACCAAAAAAACGGAACTGCAAGCAAATAAATGTTTAAAAAACAACAAGAAACTTGTATCTCCAAAACAGCTTCTTTGGATCTGGAAATTGACTAGACTTTCAATCAAAGTACTGTAAATTTCCATGGGTTCTGGAAAGCCGAACCAACTCCTCAAACTGATCCTCGACCGTTCCGGTAACCCAGACGTTGGTTGGTTCACCAGCTTGTCGGCTTAAAGGATCAGATCAGATGCCCAGCATCCTTTGTGCATTGTTTACTTTTTAGCTTCATCAAGTTAAATCAACAAGATAACATCAACTCACTGTAGTCCAACACTAAATTCTAGGCTAAAGCCAAAAGTAGCCTAGAAAAATAAATACTCTCGTTAGGTTGCCATGGAACTCGATTTTTTTTCAGCTGTAGAAACTCAAAACGTGCCCTAATCTGGGTTTTAAAATTCATCCTCGCTGGCACACAATTTCACTTACTTTTCTTGGTACGAACCACTCCAATAGGAAAAACAACAACAAGTCTAGAACTGCGAGAAAACAAAAAACCTTTCCAGCCACAGGGCCGCGTCTGTAAAGTCTGTTGAGAAACAAATAATTGGTTTATAAGCTGACTAGTATTCTTTCCTCCTCTCCACGTTTAAATTAGCTGTTGTTTAATTTCACAGCTCAGCAAAATGTCGTCTTTTCAAACTTTTGAGAAACAAACAACTCTATTCAATTCTGTTCTTTAAGAGATTCAAAGTGATTTGTCATATTACGGGTTCTTGTCAGCTGGTACAGGAAAAAAAGGCCAGTTTACCGTTAACAAGTAACGCCAATTTCCTCCTCGTTACAATGTGCATATTTAATTAATGTGGTAAGCCCACTCAAATACTTCTGCTACTCAAGAAAGACAACTTTAATAGATGATCGTTTTAACTCTGTTTTCACTGCTACACGACCCTTAAGCTGTTCGTTGCCGGGAACTGTGTTTTGAGCTGCCATCGATCAAACACAACAGATTAACAGAATGAGCAACTGGAGGGAACTATAATCAATCACGATTCACTCTTCTGCGGACAAGTACAGTTAGTGGTTGGAGAAGCGCCGCCCCCTGTACTGTTCTAAGATCCACCCACTACTAAGTGGGCATTGCCGGTATGGTGAAGTATCTCGGTATACCTTGTCAAAGAATGACAACAAGCGCAGAGCTGAGATTTTGATATCGATGGAAAAAAAGTACCTTGCCAGAACTCACCAAAAGAAGGAATGAAACAACAAAACGGGATTACATTACGGGATTACAGAGTATAACACGGTCGTGTTGAGGGTCACGTGACAATAAAAACCAACTGAAGGTAATTTCTTGGCAAAATCGTCCTTGCATACTGTGAAACTGTAAAACGTTTTGACAACTAACCGTCGCAGCCTTTCATCAAATGGAACAGCAGCGGTGTTGGAGACCGAGTCATAAACCTGTAGAAAGAAAATAAAATTAACACTTAATCAACAATGGATAAGAAACTGACAAGTTCTCAATATAACTGACATGGTGTTATCGAGTTGCAAAATACATTTGGGTCAGTGAAACTGGAGTTTATAATTCTAATTCAAACTTCCACTTGGGTTTACAGTTCTGTTTCAATAACCGCTACACATTCTACTTCCAATGACATTTTCAATACTTCTATGAAGTAAATTTCTTATTTAAAATCCAGTTCTACTCAAATTACAACTATAGTTATAATTCCAATTTCCATCGCACTTCCATGTCCGTTCCAATTTCTAACTCCAACTTCCATTCCTACTCCAAATTTAATTTCATTTTCCTTTCTCATTGCAATTCCTTTTTCATTTTCAATTTCCATTTCATTTCGTCAGTGGAGGGCCAATATGAAAACATTACTAACTTTCTCCGTTCGTCTTGCCACATTATCCCAAGTGTACATGTTTGCAATTCTCTGGTGCGCAACCTCAGGGCTCACCACGTTTCCCTCGCGCACAGCTTGAATAGCTTCCTCCAGTGCACCTACAAGGGCTAGAGGTTTGTGTTGAAAAAAGAAAAAGTTATTTGTTTGAAAGACACGACTGGATATAATGTGTATTTCCTAGTCTGTTAACGTCTATCTACCCGTTTTTTACCTACTTACTTATCTCCTATCTCCTTCTCAGTCCATCCGTCCGTCTGCATGCCTGTCTGTCTGTCTGTCTATCTATTCATCCGTCTGTCTGTCTGTCTGTCTGCCTGCCTGCCTGTTTGTCTGTCTTTCTGGTTATCTTTCGACCTACCTGCAAGTCTGTCGGTCTGCCTGTCTATCTTTCTGCTTACCTGTATGTCTGTCTGTATCTGTGTGCGGTCTGTCTGTCGGTCTATATCTTACTGTATCCCAATTAACGGTTTAACCTATTCAAATGTAAAACTCCATAAAGAGACCCATTGATCAGTTCCTACAGTGCCCACTTTTTCAAAAAACTTCGGCTCGCCTGAAATGATTCGATTTTAAAGAAACTCTCCACGTTGTTTATTACTTGACACTTGACACACGTTTTCAATTATACTCTTATAGCACAGCAGTTAAGGAAACGTATCGGTACATGTATCTTCTTATCACAAACCGAATTTTTAGATTTTAACGAGCTTTTAACTGGGCGTATGTAGGTGATCTAAACGACATCGAATTAGCAAACCAGAGTGAGGTAGCAGAAAAGTTCGTAAATATTGAAATTATTCCTTGTGTTTCTGGATTTTGGCAATCACACTTCCTTTACAATTAAGAAAATAAATCACAACAAATTATTGCAAGCTTGAATTGTACACCAACGACACCAACGGAACACGTTTAGTAACAAAAGTAATTAGTAATGGTAATAGGACTGAGTGGATTCCAATTCGGTCTGTAGTCATCACGAGTGTTAAACAAAATTGGCTGAGCGTTGAGCGCGAATCCAATTTATTTTTACGAGTAATGATTACAAACGGAATTGGAGGACACGAAGTTCTATTACAAATTTACAATAAAAATTCTAATTTCCGAAAATGAAAGAAAAAATAAACAAAGTCGTAGTTTCTTGTTTGAAGAACTGATTCTGTTCAACAGTCAAATATTATCCATTTTGTTTTGGCCACAGTTTCTCAGAGGTTAGTTGTCGCTGTTCATAGTAACTATTTTCTTGTTGCTGATTGGCCAGAAAGCCAGGAACTCAGGTTGTGATTGGTTTATTCAACTGTCCCATAACAGGTGTCAAATAACAGCATTTTTTTACTGGACACTCTTCGATAAACGATTTTGCTGTCTAACTAAGGAAAAATTGAGTGTTGAAGGAGCCAATCAGATTTGATGTAATTTTTATAATAATAAGGAGGTATTTTTAAAAAGTGCCTTTTTCTGCATTGTTAAAAGACACCGGCGAAAAAAAGGTCAAAAATTGGAATAACTAACAGTAAAAAGTTTACAAAATGAAGAAGTTATTAGGTGACTTATGAACGAACATTGTTCAGTAAACTGTACCACAGTTTTGGAGCACAGAGGCTATAGTCACAAAAACTTACAGTTAAATGATTACGTCATTACAAACGGAGAGTAAGAGAACTATAGCATACAAACAAACAAAGATGCGTGTGCAAACAAAACAAAAATAAACAATGTGTGTATATCGAAAATCAAAGCCAATACAATTTAGACAGAACAAAAAACGAGTTAAAGTGCAACTTGAAATTGGGAAGCCATTGTGCGATAATTCATTCTAGTACTGAAGACTTTACACCAATTATAAAGGCTCGCATCGGGAACTTGCCTTGTTCTGTCCGTCCGGCATCAGATTTAGCCAATCTGTTCACAACATGTAAGGTCATGCATAGGTACTAGTAACTTATGTTTAACACTACGTTCAGCAGTTTGATCACACCATATAGGGTCATGTGTGCTACTCAGGTCTACTTACATTTAACAGATGGTTCAGCCAGTCTGATCATGTCACTTGGTAGTACCTCGGGGACACCACCGACTCTTGTACTGACAACCTGTAAACTGTAACGAAATATAATCCACGCGAATAAGCCAATTAAAACAACGGGACGAACTGGTTGTCCAAACAAAGTCCATTGTAAATTTTTGGGTTTTTTTGAATGCTTACAATGTTTCTCAAACACTAACCTTTCAAAGATTGTTATGAGATATGACGTTCATAAATAACTTTTACAGTAATGGCAAACTGGATTATAATGGTTGAAATTATCTAGAAACATAAAAGAATTGTAAATCTATAATGTAACAGATGGTGAAGACGCCTGAGAAAGTGCATACGGTTATGAGATGAAATGCCAAAATCGAATAGTACTAAAGTGAACAGTTTATTACACGCCATACAGCTACGATCTAAGTTAAGCTACAATGGCCTTTCGACCAGATCGGTGCTCTTCAGTGTAGCAATAATGATGCAGCAGCGAAAGAAGCAACCAATAATACCATATGCAAATATACAAATTCCACTGGGAGTGACCCAATGTATAGTGTTTGCATACTGATTACTATATAGGAGTTACGTGATTCCGGTGCGAAGTGCCGCGAAGTGAATCAGAATGATTGGTTGAACAGGAAGATTGCAATTACAACAGATTCAGCGTAATGGATCAAAAGGGCAAAGTGGAAATTTTGATCAGATAATTGTAACGACCTAACTTCGTATTGGAATTGATGATCACACTGACGGATTTTAAATTGTGGCCCAAACTATCGGATCAACGATAGCTTGGAACGGATCTCATCCAACTAAGACAATTGGATCAAATAGTAAACTAACACGGGAAATAGAACTTGTTAATCTGAGTGGTAACTTGAAGGCATGAATCGGACTAGTGGAACCAAACTAAATAATGTACTGGTAGACTTGAGTCATCCAGTTGTCATCCACTCACCCACAAGAAGCTGCTTCAACAATAGCCATACAGAATGCTTCTGTCAATGATGTGTTCAAGAATATATCTCCCTGAGCGAGAACCTTGAAATAAAGAATACAGCACATTTACACACGGTTTCTGACAGTGTTACACATCACAATGTCTGGAAAAATTCACAGTGTTTTGAAAACCGTCAACTGATAAAGTTTCAGAGTGTTCAACACGTCATTTGGAAAACTCAAAACTTTAAAAAGATTTCGAGATAACTCTAAAGTATATTTCTATTTAGACGATCTTCAAACTCTGAACACCTTCTATATTGGAATGGTTGGTAACATCAGTATATACACATGTGTACCTTTGGCATGTTTATTAGCAGTTAAATGGTACAAAGCAACAATAAGATGTTATAAAATGAATTTGTGAATATAACAAATGTTTATATCAAACAAATATATCACTTACGTCTCGGACTTTTTCATTCTGAAGCATGCCAAGAAACTGAACCTTTTCGTGTAATTGATATTTCTCTTGAACCTCTTCAAGCACAACTCGTTTTGGTCCATCACCTCCTGTTTAATAGAGGAAAACACAAAATAAGAATGAGAATTGTCAACACAAAATCTACAGGTCTCCAAAACCAATCTGAAGCACAAACCTTGTATGACATCAAAGACATTAAAAAATCTAAACTTATGTTGACGCTGCTAGTGATATCAACGTCTATGCGTTTAAGGAAACTGCACGATCTAAACTTGTTGAACTAAAAAGATCGTAAAAAGGTTGTGCTTCGCCAAAAAAACATAGCTGTTAGAAAGCATACATCTCATACATCAGGGTATGCCTCTTGCAAGTTTCACTGTGAACAAATTATTACTTAAGCTTTTAGTGTCTGCACTTTAGCAATTTTAAAAAATGTCAAAACGTAGATACAATATCGGCGATTTGTAAGGCAAAATACCATCTACATATACAAAGTTTTGGGAAAAAATGCTGTTAGTCTTGAAAAGTCTATGCAAAATTCCTACATCAAATGTGGCATCGAAACAAAAAAGTCTCAAAATCTCAGGTTGGAAAGTATGAGATTAAGATGGCACATCAAGATAATCACACACAAATGAAAACAAAATACACTCACCTATAATGAACGACACATCAGGATGGTTTTCACAAAGTTCTGGAATGATTCCAGCAAGGAGATCCATTCCCTTCCTATAAACCAGACGGCTAACAACCACAATGGTGACTTCAAACAGACACAACAAGAGTCATGTTAAATTTATATTCGACAATGAGTAAATGACTTCATCAATCTTTATGACTGTAAACTAGACAGCTTAAGATCACCGATTATTATAAGCATTGTTGCTATTTACCAGTTTCGTTTCTTCTTAGACGAATCAGAAGTAAGAATGCTGCATTGCAGCCAAATTCCAATACCCCCACTTCAGACCTCTTATTTTCACGCCATGGCGATCCAGTGTTGTCTTACCACATATCATGAAAGCATTTAAATCAAGTTTTGTCTTATCAATTTGGTTTCTTCAGATGAATCAGGGGTACGTAAACCTGGTAAATTCCAAGCAAACTCTGATACCCCCATCCAAAACCTTTTCTATTCATTTTATGATTCAGACTCAAATCCAGTGTTGTTTTACCAGTTTGGTTTCTTCTTAGACATATCAGAAGTAAGAATTGTGTTTCAAAACCAATTCCTAGTACCCCCTTTTAGACCTCTCCTTTTCATAACATAACTTAGGATAAATCCAGTGTTGCCTTACCATATACCATGAAAGCCTTTAAATCAAGTTTTGCCTTCGCAATTTGGTTTCTTCTTTCATGAATCGGGAGTAAGTAAACCAGATAAGTTAAAACCAAACACCAGTACCCCAATTCCATTCTATTCATACTGTGATTCAGATTCAAATCAAATCCTTCTTACCACGATTTGGTTTCTTCTTAGCATAATCAGGATTAAACAAGGTGGATTCGATCCAAACTCCAACATCCCCATCTCAAACTTCTTCTATTCATACTATTATTCAGACAGAAATCCTTGGTTGTTTTACCAAAGTTTTATTCCTTTATTAGTTGAATAAAGAGCAAACATGGTAGCTACCAAACTTCGATACCCCATCCCAAACCTCCTCTATACGTACTGTAATACAGACTCAAATCCTGTGTTGTCATACCACAGGTTTGTTTCTTTAGTAGATGAATCAGGAGTAAACATGGTAGCCTCCAAACCTCTTCTATTCATACTACAATTCTGACTCAAATCCAATGTTGTTTTACCACAGTTTCGTCTCTTCTTAGATGAATCAGGAGTAAAAAAGTCGGATTTCAACCAAATTCCATAACCCCATAAAAAACCCTTTTCTATTCATTTTATCATTCAAGACTCAAATCTAGGGGTGTTTTACCACAATTTGGTTTCTTCTTTGATGGATCAGGAGTAAACTAGTTGGCTTCCAATCGAACTCCAATACCCGCATCCCAAACCTCATCTATTCATACTGTGTTTCAGACTCAAATAATGTGTCAATTTACCACATGCCGCAGTTTGGTTTCTTTATTAGATGAATTAGGAGTAAACAAGATGGTTTCCAACCAAACTCCAACATCCCATCCCAGACTTCCTCTATTCATACTATGATACACTCCCAAATCCAGTATTGTTTTACCACAGGTTTGGTTTCTTCTATATAAGATAGGTAAGGAGAAAACATGGTAGATTCCAATCAAATCCCGATGTCCCCATCCCAAATTATTTTCTATTCACATATATCATGACACAGGTTCAAATCCACTGTTGTTTCACCACAGTCTTGTTTCTTCGAAGATGGGTCAAGAGAAAAAAAAGGAAGATTCTATTCAAACTCCAATACCCCCAACTCAAACCTCAATTCATACAATGACATAGGATCAAATCCAGGTGTTGTCTTTCCACAGTTTGGTTTAAGCTTAGATGGTTCAAGAGTTAACAAGGTGGATTACATTCAAACTCCAATACCCTGATCCCAAACCTCTTCTATTCATACTATATACATACATTGTGACTTTAGAAAAAGAAACCAGTGAGCAATTAAATTTAGTACATGAATGGCTATGTGCAAACAAAGTTTCACTCAATATAGATAAGTCAAACTTTGTTATCTTCCATCCCGCGCAGAAGAAACTGACTTACGCAGTTAACATA
>JAOEJI010302219.1:0-11526 GCA_025448255.1 Umimayanthus chanpuru | reverse complement strand
CCAACATTATTTTCCTGATTTATATACCCTGTTCTAAACTCGAAGGCCTGAAAACCATACCCTGGCCAGCGGCACATGCCCGTATAGTCAATGTATGGGATTACCCCTCCCCTCCGGGATGTGAGGCGCTGAGGCATGGAGGAACCACCTCCTTCCCCTGCGCATTAAGGCACTGAGGCGTCGCCTTCCCCCCAGTCTAGGAGAGTAGAACAGTAAGAGGCCAAAACAACAATAGGAGGCTCCAAATGAACAATAGAAGGCTCCAAATGAACAATAGTAGGCTCCAAATGAACAATAGGAAGCTCCAAATGAACAATAGTAGGCTCCAAAGGAACAATAGGAGGCCTCCACATAAACAATAGGAGGCTCCAAATGACTGACAATAGGAGGCTCCAAGTGAACAATAAGAGGCCTCAAATGAACAATAGTAGGCTCCAAATGAACAATAGGAAGCTCCAAATGAACAATAAGATGCCCCAAATGAACAATAGGAGGCTCCAAATGAACAATAGGAGGCCTCCAAATGAACGATAGGAGGCTCCAAATGGCTGACAATAGGAGGCACCAAATGAACAATAAGAGGCCCCAAATGAACAATAGGAGGCTCCAAATGAACAGTAGTTGGCTTCAAATGAACACTAGGAGGCTCCAAATGAACAATAGGAGGTTCCAAAATGAGCATCCCTTAACGTTTTTTTTTACGATGTGACGTTATCTATTTCAATAGGCATGATAAGAGGGTTACTTTGTTATTGTTGAAAAGGACGCGCAATGCCTTAAATTCAATGAAAGGATTTTTTAAAAAACAGTTTATTGTTGCAAAAGGACGTGGTGTTAACGGGTACTATTAAAAGTCGTTGCATACTAATGCAAGACGATACGTCTTCGCTGTATTTTAGCTTGTTGTCTAGGTAAAATTGTTATTCAGGATTCACGGTACTTAATGGAGAAGACCTGCAACACCCACGGCCAACACAACAGGATTTGTAAACCCAGTGAAGCCACAGCGAATCACGGACTTGCTCAAAAAAACTGTCTTCCCTGTAAAGGAAAGGAAGTAAAATTTAAAATGTTGCAATTATGGACTCGAAGTCAAACTCAAAGACATTGCCTTCGAACCGTTGATATGAAAATCGAGTAAAAATGGTTTATGAACCTTGAGTGTAATGAACAAGCCGGGCTTTTTAGCGTTCTTTTTTTAAAATTATTGGAAAAAACTATACTCTAAAATCGCCACCGGTGGAACTTTTCTACGTCACTGGTAGAATTTTTTTGTCGCAAATCATCGATAACGAAACATTTGGTTATTTTCGCACATTTCTAAACATTTTTGGATAGAATGAGTGTCAAATTCATTTTTCTTAGCCAATTTTACGCTGGTGTTCTCCACCTCACGCCCAAGGAAACAACCTCGTCCCCAGGACCTTCTGGATATTTTTCAAAATGGCGGTTGCTCTTCTGTGGAGACCTGGGGCAAAGCAACGTTTGGTCACGCGACACGTCACGCAATGGTAAATTGCATGACGAGCCGATGCAATAACTCATACCCCCCTGGGCCCCTCGAGAAATAAGAGAACGTCGAGGTCCTAGACGTTTTGGCAGCTAAAGCTACATGTAGTTCGTGTAGGTGTTGTTTGCGTGGATTCATAAATATAAAGGTATGGCCATTC
The DNA here is from genome assembly GCA_025448255.1 of Umimayanthus chanpuru. NCBI lineage: Eukaryota > Metazoa > Cnidaria > Anthozoa > Zoantharia > Parazoanthidae > Umimayanthus > Umimayanthus chanpuru. The sequence goes on along the minus strand of JAOEJI010302219.1, from coordinate 9,856 downwards.
ACCAGAACTTCCTTGTTTTAAATTTGGAAATCGTCGAGATCCTGGTCGAGACAATCAGATAGTTGACGAATGAATCAGTGATCACGCTCAAAATGACTGGTACTCGGATACATGCATTCATTTTGCAAATGATTTTAGAAAATAATATGTAAAACGTCTATGGCAGACTGAATGTTTGACATAAACGTCTTGCACCTTTTGCCCCGGAGTTTGTATTTTAGCTGTGCAGTCGTAAAAGAGTCGGTCGATCTACAGCACACTGAATCTACATTTTGACTGCAGGATGACTGCACATTGCTTATTTCTCTCCGCTGTAGACAGACTACAGTTACGGCCGGTTTCTCAACATTGTCTTCCAATAAACCTGCCGTTTCACACCTCATTACAGAACTTTTTATAGAATCATTGAAAGTCGCTCTCAAAATGAAGACAGATTCAAGTGCTGTAAAACTATAATGGTCTATATAATTATAATATCTTAATTCATTCTAAAGGACACTTGCATGCAAAGCTCTTGAGATGGAGAAAGAAAGTGTTGGAACCGTACTTGGATGCATGGAGTTTGGAAGACAAGCTAGTTTTGACGAGGTGAGGCAATATTTAACCGAGTTAAATGATTTGAAATCTTGGTATAATCAGCGTAGAAAAAAGGAAGATTATAAAAAAGGTGTTGTACTTACACGGGGTATAAGTAAATGTACAGTAGCTAAAAAAGTAGAACAATCCTTTCTTACTAATTTGTACAGCTTTAGACTAGGGACACTTACATGTACAGAGTGTCCAACCTATGGACCATCATAAATCAAGACAAGGAGTGCCGCAGGCATAAGCAAGGACCGCCAAATGCGCGAGTTTCTTGGGTGGTCTGGGGGCATGCTCCCCCCCAAAAAGTTTGCAAATTAGAATCCTTAAAGCACCATTTTCAGCACGAGTTCTCAGGCTGAAATATGTGGCAAAATATCACTGAAAATTGGTGACGTTTTTTCTCTTAATTTTACCTAAAAAAATGGTCATCAGGTAATAGCACCTATACTCCCTAAGTACGATGGTCAAATTATGGAGATTGAGAAGGACAAGAACCGTAACATGTGCAGCTGGTGTTAACGCATTTGGTTAACGCAGTTTTACTCCGTGTTCCTTTCATTATTTATTACAAACTAACTCTAAATATCCCATTCAAGCTATTTTTTTGGTCTATGACTTCTCTGCAGCTCCGTTGCTTTTCAAAATCGGGACATTTTGCTTCCCGACTGAGGTCGAGTTGGGATTCGGGATTCTCAGTCAAAATCGGGGACTGTCCCACCTAAATCGGGACAGTTGGACACTCTGCATGTAGCACAATGAATAACACTGAATAAATTAGTTCTTAGTTTATTAGGCAACCTAAAAATATCCTAGTTAATCATCAGCACACACAGTAATTTTTCACAGTGCACTGACTTTTTTTATTTTTGGAATAATAACGTTTGACTCACAAAGTCTGGAACAGTGTATTGTGGGGAGGGGAAAGAATCAGGTGTGGTGCCCTGTTATCAGAGCATCTGATAAAGTGTGATGGTGCGATCCTGCATAACTGATCAAAAATCATATCCAAATTATGCATAATTCACAAATTTCCACACAATTGCACATAATTCTTACAAATAACACTATATGAGTGAATAAAAATCGTACAAACCTTGTGATTTTTGTCTTTGTGGTGCTTTACAGTATATGGCAATGTCACAGTCATTCACTGCCCAAAACATTGCAAGAAAATACTTGTAAGAAATGATCGATTTATCAATGATAACATCCAGGCGCCTTGCAATGCTTCACGCCAGGAATCTGGTACTGAATTAATTATAAAGTGCATTCATTGGTGCATAACAAAAACAGTGGACAGAGTGTTGACCACTCAGAATCATTTATATATTTCATGTTCTTGTTTGATGCAAAATAGTTGCTTTTTCACACGAATCTCAAACTCGTCTGTTTACATAATGTATTTCTTGTCATTTTTGCCTGAACGTTACTCAAATGGATATGTTTTTGGTAAAATCTGCTGGAATTTCTTCAGAGAAGAAAAAACAAGCTAATCTTCCAACTTCGCAAGTGTGTAGAAAAGAGTTTTTTCTCCCTATACCATGTAATAGCTTAAAATGAGCTGAAAAAAATCACATAATTTCCCGCATGATGAGCCCTGAAATGCCGCATAATTTCCAATTTTTTATCGCACTTTATTAGATGCCCTGTGTTATAAAGAATTTCATGGAGGTAGTAGACCCACCCTGGGAGTTGGGGGGTGGGGGGTGGGGGAGAATCAGATACACTGAATACCTCTCACTGAAATAGTTTTGACCCTAATACATTATCGGAAAATAAACGTCTAAGAAACAAATTGAAAAGATAGTAGGGAAACATGTAGAGGACTGCTTCAAAACGCGATCCCTCGTGATTTCCGAGATGTCATCGTAGGCACTACGAAATATTGTAACTATTACTAGTCTTGTCTTATCTACCTTTTCCTGGATTCTTTATCAGGACTTGTGTTATCGATGACTACACTTTTTCCTCGTGACAGAGCAGTCTGGCATGCGGTAACACATTTCTGCCACGTGCCTAGTGCATCCTGGAAAAACAACACATACCCCAGGTTTATTGTCATCATTTTCCGATTTACCCTCCCTAACGATTTTTCATCAGGACCATTTTAGAAAAATAGTGGATGAGTAAAATTCTTAACAACAAATAGGTGTCAACAAAGAAAACATTTTAGGGGTTGCTAAATCAATGTCTCCTTGAAACACTAAATTGCGTAACATCTATCAAGATGTGAACCAGCCAATGGATGTGACGGCATATCAGGGGCGTTCCTGGGTATTTTGTGATTGCAAGCCTTGAGGGTTGCGAGCGTCATTGTTACTGCGTGGAAGGGCTCTCATCTGAGATATTAGTTACTATACAAGCATGCACGTCACCTTGAGTGCATCCATTTATACATCTTAATCAAAGTATTTGTGCTAGAAGAAGAAGAAGAAGCAGAAGACGAAGAAGAAGAAGAAGAAGAAGAAGAAGAAGAAGAAAAAGAAGAAGAAGAAGAAGAAGAAGAAGAAGAAGAAGAAGAAGAAGAAGAAGAAAAAGAAAAAGAAGAAGAAGAAGAAGAAGAAAAGAAGAAGAAGAAGAAGAAGAAGAAGAAGAAGAGGAAGACGAGGAGGAGGAGCTAGGAGAAGAAGAAGCTAGCAAAAGGAGAGGAGGAGGAGGAGGAGGAGGAAGAGGAAGAGGAAGAAAAATACGTAATTAAACGATGACGAGGGATATTAACAATCAATTTCACGCGTGTTTTCGAAAAATTCTTAGCAATTTCCCGAGCAGTATGGCGGGGTAAAATTATGGAATAATTTGTCCCTCGTTATGTTATAACAATAAGAATAAATATACAATAACAAATCCGCTTTAAAATGAACAGCACTAGTATCTTACATTGACATGACGAGACACTCCTATGATCACATGACCTACATACCCTGTTCACGTGCTCGTACCCACGTGACACCAGGTGCTCCTTCACAAAGGTCGTCTTCCCAGCTGATAAACAAAAACAACAACAATCACAATAACAAGTTTATTTCGCACTGCAACAGACACACAAAAACCTTTAAAGAATAATAATATTTAAATCACTATTGGTTATCGGAAGTAGCTTAATGCTGAGCGTGTCCGATAAGCATTAGATAAATGTAATAAAAGGTAGATTAACCCTCTCTCTCAGGAGGGGGGGGGGTTGTTGCAACCTACCCTACCTACCCTTTGTCCAGATACCCATGTTTCTATGAAAAAAAAAATTCAAAACATTTTGCCGTGAAAAAAGTTGGGGGTGGGGGGTTGCAACAACCCCCCCCCCCGTCCTGAGAGGGAAGGGGTGGCAACAAAAATTTAAAAAATTTCCTAATTTTTTTCCTTTTGTCATAACAATGAGTATGTTCCTGAAATATTTGAGACATAAAGTAGATTTGGTCAGGTGCTTTACCTTTAATCTTAAGGTCGAACAAATCATAGTTCAAATCAAGGCTTTCCATACAAATCCTCTATAAATACGTGACAGCCTTTGAAAAATCGATATTAATTGCAATCTCAAATTAAAAGCCTGATACAAATACTTCGGTATAATACCTAAATATTAGAAATTGTTTTGTATAGGTTAGATTTATAACGTCTTCATGAGAGCTGTTTAGTTTTTCTCACTTTTGTACCAAAAGAGACCAAAGGTCACGGCATAAACTAATTAATTATGCAAATTTATTAGCAATTAGAGTTGAACAAATTATCGATTGATAATTATGACCAAGTTAGCTATGTCCGTGCAAAGTTTCAAGTCAATCGATAATTAATTAGCTAAATTAAGGAGGGGGGTTGATACAACCCCCCTCCTGAGAGGGAAGGGGTGAAAAAACAACCACCTGAGAGAGAGGGTTAAATAATAGTAAATTGGTATGATTTGCGGTATAAGGAAATAGGGCTGTACAAAACGTTTCAAAGATATCCTCAAATGGAAAACACTCACATCTTATAATAACGAACATGCTGTTCGACTCAGAATATTTTTTTGTTCTAAGGCTTCACCTGACGGTTTGGAGGAAAATGATTCAATATCTTGTTCTCATCACGTTGCACGCGGTTGCTAAACTATCCTGTCGACGTTTGAATTGCAAGTGGGGCTGTGCCCTTATGAACAGAGTACAACAGCTAGATGTAACCTTAAAATGTGTTTATGTATCAAAAAAGCGTGTGTTGAAAGATAATTAGTTCACCGAGCTGCCTTGGATTTAAGAAGTGTTTTATTTAATTATAAGGTAACGTCACTGAACACTCACAGCCAGGGGCGCCAACCGTCACGATCACCTCCTTGGTATCTGACGTCAGACTAGCGGTTGGTGGGGACCATAGGGTAATGTCACGGGAAAGTTCTCGCTGTTTCACATGAAAGAAAATTATAATCATTGGATTAACACTTTGCTGGAAACTGTAAGATGGAAAGTCGAGGTGCGCAGAAACTGTAATGTCCATAAGAACTTTGTCCTGACAAATATTTATTTTTTAATTTTAAAAATTTGAACTGAACAAGACGAGATCCAGTACGGTCAGGAATGACAGAATGGAATGCATTAGTATTGTTTAAATGTGGCATTGCATAGTATAACTATTGAATTGTATTGTATTGTATTGTGTTGTATAACCTTTGCATTACATCGTATAACTATTGTATTGTATCGTATTCTATCGTAACGCATCGCATCGTATCGTATTGTCTTGATCAACGCCTACAACAACAACAACATTAACAACAACAATGTTTATTAACACTCAAGAGTTATAAAAGTTATATTTATTATAGGGGAACCGGACAATTTGCTTGTGAGTGCTGGCACTCGAGAAGTAGCTATGAACTATTCGAGTCTGGAGCCCCACCATTGTTTGATTAAAACAGTTGATGCGGAAAAGAAATAAGGAACGAAAAAGAAAAGAGAAAAATAACAAAGGAATTGAGTACTTCAATAAAATATAGGTATAGTATTCGTTTTAAGTTAAGAATTATAATGTTGCTTAATCTTATTATTGAAAGGTTTTCGTCGAGGAATTTGTTTGGTCTTGAGATCAATATGAGGAATTTGTTTTGTATTGAGGTCAATAGAATTCCAGGTAAGTGGGCCTTTGTATCTTAAACAGCTGAGTTTTCCGTAATTCCAATTTCCCTGTTTGTCGATTCAACTGTAGCGTTCCACCACCCACGACCCCTTCCCAGAGCCGGAAATGAAATCGTAGAGCTAGAAGAACTGAAAATTCACGCACGAGTCTTCATAAAGGAAGGCGTGGCCCTGGACTCATCCGACAGAAACTGCAGGGCCGTACAGCTGGACTCAAAATTTTAGGGGGGCATTTGCCCTTCCTGCTTGACGCTTGCTACGGCCCTGCAGTAATGACTGCATTGTACTGAAAAAATTACTCTTGAATTAACTTGGCAAAATTAGGGGGGGATTTGCCCTCCCTGCCTGACGCTGGCTACGGCCCTGAAATGGACTGGTTAGAAACCAATTATGGTAAATATACTTATTATTTCGTGAAGCAAACAAGTTGCGAAGTCATTTCCGTTGAAACTTTTGGAGACCAGGGCCCGGTTGTTCAAAAGTGGGTTAGCTCCAACCAAGGGTTAAATTCTTAACCAGCGATTGGGTTTACTTCCTTAAAGATTGATTTAGGCTGTCATTTCTGGTCTACGTAATTGGGTTTCCTTGGAGTGTTCTTCGATAATACTTTAGAAAGACCGGGCGTGTTTCTAGATATTGGAATCCACCCACTTTCGAGAAACAGGGCCCTGGAGATTTTTCCCCTTAAAATCTATATCGCGTAACTCCGTAAGCAGCTATTTCGTTCACATGTCAAAAATATCGAACTAGGTTACCAAGCAAACTGAATAAATATACATAACTCATTCGATCACTGAACATTTACTAGTAATCAATGTATTATTTGAACTTTAAATATTCTAAACTCATTAACCAAAAGACACTGTTATTGTTGAGCTAAGCCAGTTGAGACATTGCTTGTAAAGCTGTTAAAACATTGACTAATTTGTTCTTACCGGATTAAACTCGGGCCAGTGGAAAACTGCCGGTTTCTGGTTGAGGAAAAACTCCTCAGGTGTGTGAAAATTGATTCCAATGTTTGAAGCAAACTACAAAAAAAAACCAGAGGTCAAACGTACAGTTAGACGGTGTAAGAGACAGGAACCAGCTGTAAAGTGTTGTTAGATACCAGTCGGATATGAAATAGACTAACGATCGAACTAACAATTGAGTCTGAGTTGAGTTTTAGTTGAGTTAAGTTTGAGTTAAGACTGAGTTACTTAAAACTCAACTTAAAAATGAAAGAACGATGTTAAAATATTGAAAATCGATGTTTTTTTCTCAAACTAAACGGGAAAACTTAAAAAAACATATGCCGATGTGTTTTTCCCGCTAAACCTGCATTGCGGGCCAGAAAGTTGTAGTCTACGGCGGGAAATAGCTGAAAGTTGCAGACTAAACTTTTCTTTTACGGAGGATGAACGGAGTTTATTAATGACTGGAATCTTGCTCATTCTTGGAGATTCTCTCATGGATTAGTAAATAGATTTTTTGATAATATCATGTCATGAATTATACTCAGTATCGCTGCTCTGATTCTTTTCATTGAACATTTTCGTGGGTCCGTGCACATGCACGTGGACTGGGAGATTGCACAAAGCATCACTCTGAATAAGATGACAGCTAAATCATTTTTGCACAGAGGTTTTAGTCAGCCAATTTGTGCTGTCAGTTACGGTATACACACTTTTGCTATAAAATATCCTAAAAAATCTAATTATGTTGTTTCCTTGTTACATCGAAACGCATTTTACTCAGAGATCAAATTTTCCCACCACAGGCAGTTAAGTGCTGTCAAATCCCCAACACGTCCGTTTTAGCATTGACAGATGCATTATATATCCATAGTCTTATAATCAGATGCTTTATGTCTACATACAGGTATAAGGGCCTGTAGGTAGGGTGGGGGTGGGGCTTACAACTGCATTTAAAGGTATCCGGACCCAGGATTTTTCAAAGGGGGTGACTTTTGTAAGAGGGGGGAGGGTCACTATTCATTGTCTGATCAACAAAATATGTGAACTGGGAGCTTGCTTCTTATATTTTCTTATGTGTTAGCTCAATATGGGGGGTGACTAGTCACCCGTTCCACCCCCCTGGATCCGCCCTTGGGGTAAATGTTTTAAAGATCAAACAGAATGTGAGTCATACTGTTCTATCACTGCATGAGAAGTCCTTTTTCTTCTTTGGTGCCCAGTCCGCAGGTCGACCAGCGGCATCTGAAACGCAAAACGGATAGTGACCCTATGGACAAACCACGTTCACATAAAAAGCTCTACATTGTATATCGATGTAACGGAAAAACTAGTAACAAAATAGTACAGTAAAGCGACAGTGCAAAACTTGAGCAGTTACATGTTATGCAATGTTTTGACTCTTGGAAGGCCAGAGAACTTGCTCCTGACACTGCACTGTTACACCTCTAACATCGATCTTCTGTAGGTAGTCTCTAGATAGAGTGTTACGAGATAATTCTTCATTGCCCTACAAGCAGAGATCTCTAAACCACCATAAACAAGAGAAAAAAGAGACCCTCTTTCTCATCCTACTTGAGAGATTCCTACTCATAGCGTAATTCTTTATTTAGTTGAGACGCTGTGAGCAATTTCACCCGGACTAATTGTCATCTATTACTTCAAACAAGTCAAAAAGTTACAAGTACATGTACAGTACAACCAAACTGACCTCCCACATAAAAGCTGGCACCACGATCAACTTTGACGTCGTCATTTGCCTGAAACCAAAATCATCCAAACTGAAGGTGAAAGTTTCTTCTTTACATGTACAACGACTTGAGGATTCGGCTCCGTTCTTATTACTCGTGCTGTAGGGCAACGAGTTGAGGATTCGGCTCCGTTCTTATTACTCGTGCCGTAGGGCAACGAGTTGAGGATCCGGCTCCGTTCTTATTACTCGTGCCGTAGGGCAACGAGTTGAGGATTCGGCTCCGTTCTTATTACTCGTGCTGTAGGGCAACGAGTTGAGGATTCGGCTCCGTTCTTATTACTTGTGGCTGTAGGGCAACAAGTTGAGGATTCGGTTCCGTTCTTATTACTCGTGGCTGTAGGGCAACGAGTTGAGGATTCGGCTCCATTCTTACTACTCGTGCCGTAGGGCAACGAGTTGAGGATTCAGCTCCGTTCTTATTACTCGTGGCTGTAGGGCAACGAGTTGAGGATTCAGCTCCGTTCTTATTACTCGTGCCGTAGGGCAACGAGTTGAGGATTCTGCTCCGTTCTTATTACTCGTGGCCGTAGGGCAACGATTTGAGGATTCGGCTCCGTTCTTATTTTTTGTGTGTCAAGATCGTCCGATAAGCCATTGTTCTAGTAACGTGATACCAATTAAAATAGATAAGCTAGTTCTAGGACCTTCTAGAAACGTGCCAGTATCAATAACTTTCATGGCCCCATTGTCTTGACCTGGCGTCACCTGGAGCTGTATTATCTGTTGTAACGGCTAGCCGAAAGTGTTTTGCCCGTATGCATGTGTTTAGTTGTGCTGAACAAGTGAGATCAAAGTATATACATGTACGATGTGCCTGTTTCAGTCTATTTTAAAACTTTTACGAGGGGCCACGAGTCAGGCTTAACAAAGGTTCTTGTTAGGTAAACAACTGACTACAGACAGTTTTTGAAATTGGTGTTAATAATATGCTTTGTTACTTTCCTATAACAAGGTAACTATTTGCCTAACAGCCTGAACCTACCTTACTGAGTAAGTGCTTCCACATACCAACCACAGGCTTGCGGTACATGCCGCTCCCTGATGATATAAAAGCCTGGAAAAATAATGTTTAATAGGTATAAAGTTTAAAGCTACATTTTGTAGACGCAGAAACAACGAGATACATCATACTCATCACTAGGAGCAGCTCTTGCACACTAGTTATAACAACTAGCTATACAGACGGCTTTACTTTTATATTGCCAGACTGTCCAACCATCCCGATTTCATCGGGATTACCCCGATTTTGCTTGAAAATACCGCATCTTGACTCGTGTTGTGATATTTTCGTCATATTCTCATAAAAGAAAACGAAATATAGAAGACTTAACTCGTGAGCCAACAGAAAAGTTTGGAGTTATGAAAAAAAACCCACAAAAGTTGCAACCAAATTACCGAAGATTTTTGACAGAAATTGTTGTGCTAGAACACCAGAAATGGCATTTCAGAGCCTCTAGATTTAAAAA
>JAOEJI010302108.1:0-11527 GCA_025448255.1 Umimayanthus chanpuru | reverse complement strand
TGGACGAAAAATCAGCTAGTAATTTCGAGTCTCACTGACATGCTTCAGGACACCCTTTTCCTGTTGACGCACTACATATATACGGGCACAATTGTCAGATGTAACTAGTGAACCAAGTTATGGCCAGGAACAGAGCTCTCAAGTTTGGAGTTTTCCAAAAAGTGAGATTCTTGGTGGAGTGGGGTCTAGGGGGTTCCAGGGGGCATTTTCCCTTGCAAACTTTTAAACCTTACACTTCTCAAATTGCTGGAAATGCACCAATTTTGTAAAATAGGGAGATTTAGGCCTTCTATGAAAGCACTTAGAAAGGCAGTTTTCAAATATTAAACTCAGAAACAGTACAGTTGTAACCTACCAGAAGAGTGCCAATGTGTGAGAAATACAAGTGTTGGCCTGAGAGCGTGAAATTACATCAAACTGCGCGAGACTCGCGCTCAGTGCGTGAGACTTGAGAGCTCTGCAGGAAGGTGTTTTCTGTCTGAGTACCTTAAACCCTTGGTTACATTTTACCTCACCCTTCTTCTCCCTTCTCTTGCTGAAAGTTTCAATCCCCTCTGGATACATGTAGGTTTCCATAGTGTCGCAAGTTAATTGAATATCAGTTTTGCTTTTTAACCTTGGTATAGGAATGCATGAGGACAGCACAGCCAATATTCCTGTTTTATCTACTGGCCTTCTTCACACCTAACTCAACTGTCACCAAGAACCAAGCCTATCTGTTTGCTGCAGGGCTCTGCATGGCAGCTCTAGCGTCAGTTGTGTTACATCAGCTGTATTTTTTTATTGCACGTCGACTTGGTATGCAGACACGAATAGCAGTCATTGGTCTTATTTACAGAAAGGTTTGTTTATAGTATACATGTATGTGACTCTGAAGTGAATTTGGATCTGTTTAAAATACCAATAAATTGGATTGACTAAAGTCTTGCTAAACAACCTCTTCTAGATCTACGTGTGTGCAGTCTGCTCTGATGAAGAACTTAAACTTGAAATGTCAGCAATACACCAAACCTCAAATGTTCCCATTGTTTGGATTCGATTGCATTCTTCTCAAAAATTGAATGATGAACTTCCATTTAGATTGTTGCATAAAAATTGTTTGCACAACTGAAGGAGCACATTTCAGACAACTTTTAAATGATTTGCCTTGGGTTTAAAAGTTTTGTGAATGCCACCTCTTTATTTGTTTTGAAATGTTAAGCTGGCACCAAAACCTACTGCTGCAGAATGTTTTTAAACTTTCCTTTTCCATGCAATTTTGGTGCACATTAAAGGATGAGGTTCACCGTCAAATATTTATGCAATTTGGAGAGGAATACTCAGTATAGGCTGAACTTGCAATCAAGCACCAATAAAGTTTTCGTGGAAATGAAAATTATGATAGGAGTACAAGGATTTTAAAATAAACTGGAAATTGTTGTAAAACCAACTAACAGGAATTTTTACAAAGCACCTATTACAATTTGTGAGAAAGCATTTTGTAGATTCTAGTGGAAACAGGTGGGAGGCATCTTTATTAGTTATTAAAAGTAAGTATTTCAAAATTTGTTACATTTAGCTTTCCTTTTCAGGTAAAACATGCATTTTAGATTAGATAAAGTAAGAGTGTTTAAACCAGATGAATTAAGGATGGCAAAGTTATAGTAACAGTATCAGAAAAAAAGGAGTGAAAGAATAAGGCAAAAGAATGATTATATATATACATACAATGTAGCAAGGCAGGAATTTAATGAACACTGCAGTAAGTGCTCGAGTAATATTTGTACACACAGACAGGGTGGGAATTAAAGGCCTAAAAATGACAAAATCTTTAGTTTTGTTGGCCAATAACTAAGCAGACTACAAATTTCAAGTACGAGTTTATATGGGAACATTCTTCTCTCCCAGAGCAAAATGAAAATTTGTAGGCCAGACAAGATCGTTAATTAGTATACCCTGACAGATGGCAACAGGTTAGAAACTGTAAAATTGTGAGTGACAAATATTGGCTTTCAGTGAATATTTTCTTTTGCTTGTGACAGGTTCTTCAGCTTACTCACTCCACACAAAGTGTGGTATCAACAGGACACATCATTAATATGGTATCCAACGATGTGCAGAAACTAGATGAGGTTTGCTAAATAAATTATCACTTGGTAGTGGTTGTGTCCATCAAGACATTTTATTGATATCAGACCTACCAAGACACAAACCTTGAGCATGTGTCACACCCCTCTGAATGACTTCACACGCATGAAAAATTGATAATTTTCCATACATTTGCAGTAATTCACACGTCTAGTGACTGAATACCCTGCCATACTTTCTCTCTTACTTATAAGTTGAATCACATGCCCAGCAATTTTCTAACCTTGGCTTCTCTGTGATATACAATCATTTAGTTACTGGTTATTTAACTTTCTTGATAATTAATATGCACAATTTACCTAATAGTAGATACTGTACTGCAGATAACAGTTGTCATAATAAGTATGTTAAAAGGTGAAACAGAGAAACTTTTTTGAAGTCAAGAATATCAAAACATATACTTACATAATTATTGTGGGAAGGATTAAAGTAACAGATCAAAACAAGAAAATTTGTGAAAATTGATGATTTTATTTTGTGAAACAGTGTGTTATTATGTGTTCTTGCAGAGCTTTGTGTTGTTCCATTACATGTGGATTGCACCACTCCAGATGCTGGGAACAGTTTACCTCCTGTGGACTCTATTAGGGCCATCATGCCTTGTGGGTCTCACTTTGCTGTTGCTCACCATTCCTATGCAGGTGTGGTTTGGAAAGATGTTTGGCAGATTAAGGTAATTAAGACAGTAAGTCACTCAACAATATCTGTTTTACACATTCATTAATTTTACTGTACAACAAAATGTTATTAAGATACATGTTTTGTATGGGTCTTCTCACATGCACACCTGTGTGTGCGAGGTTAGCGCAGTTGGTTGGATCTCGGACTGCCAGCCAGGAGGTCCCGGGTTAAATCCCCGTCCTGGTTGAGGGTTGAACTTTGGGTGACCTTATTTCGCCATACAGTTCATAAACAGGGACATTAAGCCATTGGTGTAGGCTAATGATGTTCTATCGGGGGTTTCAAAAGAACTTACAAACCTGTCGATAGGAGTAGGCTTGTGCCGGTTTTGTGGTCGGTGATGAGGGCTACATGGGAGAGTACATGTAAATCGTATCACCACTAGGAATCGGCCCCAGCCAGTTGGTCAATAATTGTTATCTATCTTCTGATCTCTTTATAATAATGCAAATAGGTTATTTGGTTATGAAAATAAAGGAATTAACTGATCACACAGGAAACTATCACTTGGGCCACAAGGTGTGGAGTTGCAGTTTTGGCTCCGGTTCTTCTTCTTTTGTATTTTTATTTTTGTTTTTTGGGGGTCGCTCATATTCAGTGCACACACTGTGCAAGATGATTTGAGCCTGCATTACTAAAGTTGTCTCGGAAACACAGACTGTGGTTAGCTAATCGTGGAAGGGCCTAGAATTGGCAAAAGAAACTTCCAGGCCCCGGAAAGTCCTTGAATTTGGGTTGCAGTCCTTGAAAATCCTGGAATGGGCAAAAATGTTCATCTTTAACTGCAATAAATAATGCAAATGAGCTGTTTGCCATAACCAGACATAATGCGCTCGATGTAACAGTGTTTGAAAACAAAAAACAAGGCTCAATTTTTCCCCAGAAGCAAATCTTGTAAAGTTCATTCATTTGTTCAATTAATATACAGAATAATACCAGTAAAGCTTTTTAGTATAGTATCTTGTTTTTAGTGCAGAAGGTCCTTGGATTTGCTCAAAAAGGTTCTGGAAAGTCCTGGAAAAATCCCTGAATTTCACATCCTTGTATAATTTATAGTCTCTTGTCCAATAGTAATTTTATAATAATAATTCTCCCAAACTGTTTGAAGAAAAATATGGATACAGTTAGGAGCATTTAGTAACACAGGACATGTTGTGATTTGAGCTGAAAGGTTTAAGGACTGGTTTCTGTTTGTACACTGTAGAGGGAAAACTGCTGTCATTACTGACGGACGATGCAGCTACATGAATGAAATCGTCTCAGGGATGAGGGTGATAAAGATGTACACCTGGGAGCAGCCATTCAGCAATCTCATCCATGACTTAAGAAAGTAGGTGTTTAATAATAATAATAATAATAATAGTAATGATAATGATAATAATAATAGTAATAATAATAATAATAATGATAATAATAATAATAATATTTAGTTATGAAGCAAAATTCAATGATAAGATTAATTTTCAAATGCACCATACAGATGCCAATTATGATTGTTAAGAACCATAAAATACACTAATAAATCTGCCTAATTTACACTGCTATAAAAGTATAATAATTATAACTAATAATGATTCTGATATACAGTTAAAATAATGAAGTTTACATTGCTGTTGTAATTGAGGAGGTCTGTGCAAAAATGGCCTAAGTGATGATTTTGGACCACTTGTCGCAATACCCCAAAATTATCTATTTTCCTGCAATGCTACAGTTGTCAAAGGAATCATGTTATGTTGCCAACACACTGTCCTTGTAATTACTCCGAATGGAATTTCCATCGAAAAATTACCATGTGAGAACTTATACTTTTGACTAGAAAAGAAAAGCTTCCAAAATGCCAAGAAACTCCTACATGTATAATCACTGCTGGGGGTAAAAGCACTTCTCCTCTTGTCCCTTGTGGATGTGACTAGACTTGCAGCAATAGATTACCTGGACAGGAAGAGGTGTTCCAGAAGCTTTTCTCTCACCAAAATGGCAATTTTTGTTTTACTGGTAATACTCAGGTCAGCCACTTTTTCAGACTAGCAACCCCCATCTCTCCTGGGCTCCACTTCCTAGTCTGCAACAGCAGAAACCAAAACCAACAAACAGAAATGCTCAAGGAAGGTGTTAACTCAACAACTGAAACAAGAAAATGTACGTCTGACATCTTAGTTTGATCGCTTAACCCGTGGATAAGCTGTGGCTAGTTCATTCTTTCAAAAGAGACCACCCTCCCCCTTCCTTTCCCCAGTTATTTTCATGGCAAGTCTCCTAGTTTACCAGAAAACTTATTTGCTATGTACAATTAGCCTAGGAAACAGTGTAGCTGTGCAAAAAACCCTGAAATTTCGTAGTATTTTAAAAATCATTAAAAAATCATTACTTAGGCTGTTGTTGCACCTACCTCTTCATTATTTTATATATTAAAAGTAGTACTTAAAAACAGTTCTTAAACTAAAAACAATGAAAATAAAATATTTATAATATAAAACAACCTTAAAAAGATATGTCAAGATTCAGTTTCTTCCTAGAAATCTTCAGTTCAGTTATACTGACTTCAAAAGGAAGACTGTTCCATAGCTTAGGAGCAGCAGCCGTGAATGCTCTGTCTCTAAGAGTGGCCATTTGAGACCACGACTGTGGATAAGTTACATGTATGTGTTAATTGCATGTACTGCAGCGTATTGGCTGCTCAATGTAAGAATAAGTTTACTTCCACACAGTCTGATATAGAGTTCTGGAACATTATACAACTTAAATCAACACTGATACAGCTAAATAATGGAATGAAAAGTGACTATTACACGTAAAGCAATGTTTGACGTGCTTGTAACATAAATAAAACTTGAATGGGATAAAATTACAATCAACTTACAATGAAGTCCAATAATAGTTGGAAGTTTGATCTATCTTGAGATTCAAATAAGATGGCTGACCCTCGTTCACTGGTCAGCAGTGCTACATGTACATACACAAACAACATATTAACTAGAACGTCATAATATAAGCTTGATTGTACTCGACAGTTACTTCATTTATGCCTTTTGTTTATTGATATTATCTTGTATTTGCCCCTCTGTACCTTTGTTTAAAAGTTAAAATGAAAGCACTCCTGAACATATATACACGTACAATTGTCGCAGGCGGCTTTTTGTTTGCTAATGGAAACCATATCATAAGTATAAAGTTGGATTGGAATTTTTGATAAATTGAAGAGTTATCTAATGCTACATCTATTTAAATGATCTAGTAAACATTATAGTAAATAATTAACCATTATTCCATGAACGCACATTGGATATGAGCTTTTAGGTAGCGGACGAGGTGCGGAGCACCGAGTCGGCCAGCATATACTCATATCCAACAAGTGTGAGTGGAATGATTGTTTTATTAAATACCAAAATTAATACTGGATAAAATTACTGTATCTCAAATTTTATTTTATTTTTGGCCATTTTGAGGGGAGATTTTCTGTGATAAATTTGTCAGTTTCCATATTTGGACAAATTACAGGATATAGGTTTTATACCATGAGTAGAGAGCCAATCGGATTACTAGAAATTCAATATCCAGTGTTTGGTATTTAATAATAATAATTATAATAATGGTGTTTATTCATAAAATCTTTGTGCTACAAAGCAAATTGCAAAATTACATCACATGCACAAAAAAGGGGGAAAAATTACAATTACATAAAGTAGAAAATGCTAAATTTTAAAATTGAAGAGTTAAAACGTTGAAAATGGGGCTGGGCCTTACATGTTTGTTAAAATACAGATAAAAACATAAAATATACAAATTTGAAATTTACAAAGATTTGTGTGCACAGAGACACATCACTGGAAAAAAGTTTTTTGAAATGTTTTGTTCTACATTTAATAAGTGATGGTCTGTCACTAAAAGACAAAGATTGGCAGTGAGCACATGCCCTAGTTGCTGGTATAAGGTGGTTTAGCTGTGATTTGGGCCTCTTGATCCTTTCATATGTTTTTGAGCACAGTTCATCCCTTCTTATGCAAAGTTTGGTGTACCCAGAGGTTACAAGCACCTCATGGTAACATAGTACTGGGTATATACTGAAATGCATAGGGCACACTTCTGTACCCTCTCGATTCTATCAGACAATTGAACAGGGAGGGAGGAATGTCATACCAAACAGCAGTACTCAAGGACGGAACAGATCAGATAAGAGAGGAGTAAATCCGCAGCAAGTCAGAGGGGGGTACTCCACCACGTTTAAGGATGCGAAGGACATGCAGTCTCTTTGACACCTTACCCACTATTTCGCTGACATGGAGGTCCCTCTTTAGGTTGCTTTGAAGAGTAACTCCCAAAACTTTGTGGGAATCTACTGTCTCGAAGGTCTTATTATCAATGGTAAGGACTTGTGGAAAATGTTCCACATGATGGCAAAAATGAACTATCATCTCCTTACACTTTTTAGGGTTTAGCACCATGTTGTTTTGGGTAGACCAAGGGTTGATCAACGTGTCAAGTTCAGGTTGCAAAACTGAAGTGTCACATGCTAGAATGATTTTCCACATTGTGATGTCATCCACATCTTTATTGAGCAGTGCAGGAATGCCAGTTTCAGATCATTTATCATGACAACAAATAGTACTGGGCCAAGTTTGGTCCAGTACCAGCAGGGAGCCATTTAGATACACTCTGGCCAAGCCTGTATATTGCGCATCATATGCAGCACTCAGTAAGAAAACTGCAAATCCACGGAATGATCGAACAGCGCACCCCTAAGTCAATAAGCTTCCTAACGATGTTATGGTCAATCTGGTCGAAGGCCTTGCTGAAATCTAGGAAACAAGCTCTTATGTAGCAGCCAAGATTATCCATCTCGGAGAGCCAGTTGTGGTCAAGGTTGAGAAGACAAAAAGTAGTGGACAACCCTTTAAGACTTCCAAACTGGTTAGGGTCAATATACTCGCCTGAATGTCCTCAATCATCCGTGAAACTACGAAATCTTCCACGACTTTTGATAGGACAGGGGTAAGAGAAACTGGTCGTATGTCACCTTCACATTGGGACTGCTTGACTTTTGGGATGGGTGTGATGTTGAGTCTTTCCATATTGCTGGAACTTCCCCAGAAGAAAGAGAGGCGTTAAAAATCTGCTTGACAGGTCCGGCCAGTTCATATAGGCGAACTCTTTAATGATCCATGGCGGGCCCATAGCCTTATTAGCCTGAAGTTTCAGAAGCTTCTTACACACTTCTTAGGAATGTACCACAACAACTTTCTCAGCAGATGGAAGAAATTGTGGAAGGCACATGGTGTCAAGAGGTGGAATATCACAAACCATGGATGTGAAGTACTGGTTTAAGGACTCTGCAAGTTCTCTTTCCGAGAGAACAGTGCTGTTGTGCTCAAGAGTGAACTGAGTTTCTCTGTCAGAGTGACCCGACATTGTGTTAACCACTGTCGGACATCATCTTTCCAGGTGTTTTGTACTTCTCCATGTAGAATTTCCTCTTTTTCTCTTTGATCTCAATCTGCACCTTGTGTCTGCAGTGGCGCCACATTTGAGCATCACCGGAATGAAATGCATGTTGCTGCTCTTTAATCAGCTGTTTTATTTATGCTGTGATCCAAGGTTTGTCAGCTAACCGTTTTGACAGGAAAGAAGTGGTCAATTGCTGCACTGACCTCAGCAGTGAAAGATGATGCTAGATCGTGAGTAGAAGGACTGGGTCCAAGTCTGCTAAACCACTCGTTTTGTCCCACCAACAATCCAAAACCTTTCAGACCAGACTCAGGATACCAGCACACAGTACATTTTTACACAAATGTTACTCGTATCATTACAATTTTCTTTCGGTATTCACATAATTCAGTTGAGATCTGATGCTCTGAGGGGGGCAAAATTATCAGGTGTTTTATAAGAAGACTGCAGGTTAGGTATGATAAGATCTAGAAAGGCATTGCCTCAAGTCGGGCGAGTAACTATCTGTTTGAGATCATAACCCCTAATTATTTTGTTTATATTTTTAAGTTGGTTAAAATCCCTTAAGATAACAATTCCACAGTCAGGATATTTAGAGCGTATTGAATCGGTGGAGGACACGAGGTTAAATCACAGAGGTCTTTGTTTTCTTGCACACTCTTTATCGGAAGGGCTGTACACTATGCACACTGCGATTGCTGTGATTGATCTTGGTAACCGGGGTGGACAAGTGTTAATTTTGATTACAATACGTGTAGGTGGGATCCATCTTAAAGACTTATGATCCTGAAACTACCATGCGTGTGGTCTATAGGTATTTTGTTTTTAGTGGTGAATCAACTAAATTGTCATTTTTTCTGAGACAATTTTTTGCTTTCCCTCACCTCTCGGTTTGGAGATGTTCAAGTCATGTGTTCAACTAAGCCCAGCTCCATGAATTTTGTTGACTGACAGCCTGTGCAAAGGATCACAGAACTAATAGTTAATCACAAATTTTTGATTTAAAAAAATGAAGTCTGAAATTTAAGGTTTCACGAGTTTCCTTCAGTTGGTACATCCTCTCTACATAAATTATTATTATTCCTGAATAACGTACATGTAGCTCTGTGTTTTCTTTAGGCGTGAAGTTTCGAAGGTCAAGAAGTCATCATATTTGAAGGCTGTAAATGTTGCTCTGGGATTTGTATCTCAGAATATCATCAGTTTCCTGACCTTTATGACGTATGTCTTCGTTGGAAACACTCTGTCTGCTGGTGTTGTGTTTGCTTCTGTTGCACTTCTCAGTGCACTCCAGCGATCCATGGCCTTTCATTTTCCGCAAGCTGTGCAGTATTTCAATGAGACCAAGGTGTCCCTCAGGAGAGCACAGGTAAGTAGTTGTATATAATATTAATAATAATAAAAATAATAATAATTATTATTATTACTATTATTATTATTATTTTTATTATTATAGTTATATAATAAGAATTATTATAGCTATAATAAGAATTGTAATAATGATAGTTGTCAGGGTTTTTATTAACGCAAAAAATTGCGTATTTTATGCCAAAAAATATTTTGGCACTCAAAAGTTGAAATTCTGTGTGTCACTAGATCGATAGGAGATACATACATCAACTTTAGGTTCCTTTACAATTCCTAAACAAAGAAACAAGGTCCCTGGGACGCCTCTTGAAATTTCTACTGAAAACACTCATTGTAATCATCATAATGATAATGATAATAATAGTAATACTAATATTAGAGATGAGAATGATATGATAATGATAACAATAGCATTAATAAGTTCAATAATAACTGAACAATTATAATAATAATAATAATAATAATAAAATTTACATAGGGCAAATTATAAAAAGTGATCAGATGTGTTGTTTACAGGTAAAGTAGTTAATGTAATAATAATAATAATAAATCTAAGCAATAGTAAATCAAAAGATACTTTAGGAACAACTCACAGTGTTTTTTTCTTAAAAATGATGATAGAAGTCAATATTTCTACTTGTGCAAAATTTTTCTTTTTGTCTTACATGAATATTCTGACAAAAAATGACTGGGGCCTGATAGAAAATTAAACCTACATGTATTCATTACCTTAGACTGCTTGGACAAGATACTAACTAGGCATTTTCAAAATGTACTGCTATATTTGGTAATGTAATTAAGATCTTTTTCCTTTACATTAATTTATATCTAGATAATTATATAGCACTGTTTCTTTTGTAACATAATTCTTACTAGAACTGTAAAATGTAAAAATAAAAGTTTTTGTTGTTGTTTTCATTGTTTTTGCTGTTAAAGGGTAAGCTGTTCCATAAGGTGGAGGTTGCATACATGTGTACAAAAGCTCTGTCGCCAAGAGGATTAGCAGCCTGCTGGAGGACAAATTTTAGGCTACTGCTGTGTCTCAGAGAACACTTGTTAAACAGCTAGCTTCAGATAAAATTATGAGTTCTTTCATGTAAGCAAGTGATAGGTTGTGTAGAGCTTTTAGTGTCTGCATTTGGTAGTCTGTCTTAAGCCAGCTTTATGAACTACAATCTTGAGTGATGTGACTGAAATGGCTGCATTGGTGTTCGTATTTTGTCATTTTCAGGGAGACCAAATGTTTAAAGCAATATAATATTTCTAACAACTTCTTCAATAGCTCACTGTACAGTTATACATAAGACCCAGTCTTGTGGTAGTTCTTCTTCCAATTAGATAGATATTATTAAAACTATTTTCACTTCTGTATGAAACATAATTGATGAAGTTGAGGCTCTATACACAAGTTTAATTTATAAAGTATCATTTTCCTTGTGCGACCAATGTTCATCAATTGTAAATTTAACCTAGTGGCAATCTGACTTGATTAGTTCACTACCTTCAGATTGCCAGTATCCATTTTTACACAAATCTATAAAACTATAAATTAACCTGGAGATACAAAAAAGTGGATTGTTGTTGTCATGTAAATAGACACTGACTGATTGATCTGTTTCCCATATACAGTTAGCATACCTGCCAACCATCCCAATTTTATCAGGACAGTCCTGATTTTTGACTTTCAAAACCTCCAAAAATTGGGACGTCCCGATTTTCTAAAATTTCAACTGTTAAATATTGCTATTCTTAAAGTGATGTTTCAGATATAAATCAGTGTTTTCCAGGTCTTTTCTCTTCAAATTGAGAAGAAATTGCCTTTATTGATCCGAACCATACGTATGAATGGCTCATGGATTTCGGTGCGGAATGCAGTGCACAAACAATCTGCTTCGATCTTCCTCTTCCC
>JAOEJI010301997.1:0-11530 GCA_025448255.1 Umimayanthus chanpuru | reverse complement strand
CGTACGTCGGTCCCACTTTGTTGCCGTGGGAACGCAACAACTTCAAAAGAGCCGAAAAGCACTTCCAAGTGTGGTTTACGCTCCATTTGAGTGCGCACTTATTAACCAATCAGAGTTCAACAACACATCAACAAACAGGAGTCAAGGCGCGAAAACCAAGTTCGAAGCTCACTGAAAATGAAAGGACCGAAGCAAGTACTGTAACTATGTATGTAACAATGATTAGCCGTTGATGTAAGTATAATTCGAATAAGCTAGTTTCTAATCCCATCATTAAGTATAATTCCATTTGATTTCTTGCCGGTTTAATAGCGTTGCATTCGGCCTTGTTCGTCAGTCGCATATCGGTGATTGATTACATCTTTCAGTGCAAGATTGAATGAAAACTTTAACCGATATGCCGCCCTGGTAATCCGTATTTACACCCGCAAGCGGCCATATATCTTCCTCAGATGCTGTTCTTCTCCTCACAACCTCCCACCGCCACAGCACCTCCACCTTCGATGGCTATGCAACCATTCGACTCGGAGCCCGGAACCTCTAGTGGCAGTGCAAGTAGCCGCGTCACAACTAACAAAGTAAAATCGAAGTCAGCAGATCAGATTGTGAATGAAACCAAAAACCTTATTCGTACAAATATATACTGGAGGCAAAATACTCGCAATGCGTGACTGACAACACTTTTCGGTTTTCATAACACCTCTGAAGGAAATGCTACAGTCAAAGTTAAAATTGTCTGCCAAGCAAACACACCTGGATGCTAAGAATCATGGCATTGCAAACAAATCAAATCTGGAATCAAGATATAAGTAGTGCTGGGATCTGTCCTTGAATTTTCTTTGTTAAATTCTTACTTAAGCTTGATGTCCGAAATCTGATGGTCCTCCCACTGCATGAAACTGAGGCTCGACCACCTGTGCCTCTATGGGATAGCGGTCCAACAATGTGTGCTACAGCGCTGTACCATCGGTTCGCCCTTACTAGAACAGGGCGGGAGAAGAGAACCTTGTATGTGATCAGGTGGGTGGAAATATCATGTGTTATTGACTGCAGTAGCATGCCCTGCTCGTCATAAACCTCCATACGAACTGCGTATCGACCATTTCCCCTGGAGGGGCCCCACAGTAAGTATCCTCTTAAATAGCAATCTACGTTAATGAAGAAATCGATTGCATCTGTTTCATAGTTCTTGATTTGGTTCCAACCTCCACACAGTGAGCTGAGACATCCTCCAGCAAACTGATGGCGACCGAGCTGCATGTGAACGGTGAGAGTTTTAGTAACTACATCCGCAGTTACTACTTCTTAAAGCAAATATATCCACAGTTACTATAGTACCTCTTAAAATAACTACGAAAATATAAATCTAAATCCTCGTTTAGGACAACACTAAAGCGCGGAACGGCAGACCGCAAAGCCTATGGAACCTGCGGAACCATAGAGAAATATACTGTAGAAATTTCACGTTTGTCCAAACACGAGCTTTAGGAAACATTATAGCATTTACATAGCATGGCTAGTATCATTAATGCCGAGAGCAAGTGTGACTTCACTTAGACTTAAAAATATGAGGGGCTTCGCAAACAAGATTGCGATAGGTCGATGCCATTTCGATCCATTCATTCAGCAGTATTCCGAGTGTAGTGTGTCGCTAACTGGTCGAAATTAAAATGTTATGGTACACGCTGTCTTTGAAACTTTGAGATTCAACTGGGTTCAACAGAGTTGGAAAAACGTGAAACTTCTACAATTCCATATCGTTCCGCAGGACTGATCCGCAGGTTCCGCACTTTCGTGTTACCTCCTTGTTTACACTTTACCGGATCGCTTTCGTGCCGTTGTGTGAACAAGAGCGGAGGAGCGTTCTTCCTACACTGCGAACAACTACTCAACGACATTTGAAACACAATTTTTCACTAAATTTGGAGCGTTTTACTGTAGAGGGTGTTGCCACAAAACGTATTTTAATATCTTTACATTACATTTGTTAAAGGATTTTTTATCTCAATAAAATTGAGTTAATCAATACACTTTGATTAGAATACCTAAAGAATAAGATTTGAAAGCAGCAGTTTTGTTGTATTCTAACGACTAAGAAAGATTATAACCAATTTTAAATCTTTGAAGTTTCTTTTTCCACAAGCAAAGAACTGAAAACTTACCTTGTGTAACTCGATTGTTATTGAGGCGAGGTCCAGTTTTGCCGGGTACGAGAACAATGAGCAAAATTAAAATCATCAACAACAAAATTGAAAAGAACAGGGCTGCAAGGAGAATGGTGAAGCGACCACTGCAATTGTCATGCGTGTATCGATCTTCCGGTTCTTTTGCCATCCAGCTTAATTTAGTCGCTCAGCAGTAGCTTTGACTGATCTATAAGTAAGCAACCGAACAATATTAAAACAAAATAAAATAAAATATAATATAATACATGTATTGTATAATGGAATCCGAAAATTTTGTGGGTGTCTCGACTGACTTGATCCAAAGGTTTATCCTGACGTTTGAATGTTGTTGCTCTCTAAAATCCTTATTTGCTTTTCACATTTTTTTTAAATTTTAGGGCCTTTAAAGGATTTCTCCATGCAAACACTTTAAAGAGCCGGTGAACTGTCCATTTTAAGTCATAGAGCAAGTTAGTAAAACCGGACGTCAATAGACATCGGCGACATCGGCGGGAGAGTATTATAAATCATGTATGGTTTAAATGAGAATAGTTTCAAAAAAATGCTGATTTAATACCCTCAAAGTAATAACTTTTCCGACATTGTGATATTACCCGTAATAATCTTTATTTATACTCGTGGTATGCAGTTATGACAGAATTAAGAGTTATTTACAACGATTAAAGTTTTCAATCGTATAGAAATTTACATTATTTAAATAAATCACACGCTCTCTGAGCGGCTGATTAAATGAGCTGGGGCCAGCCCGCTTTGCCGAGATCCCGGTATGTCTGTTAATCAACTTCGCGGCTGACCGGGAACCCGGCAGTACAATACCGAGATCCCGGTTAACTGGGCTGAGTTTTTTCGATGTAATCGCGTTCACCGAGCTAGCCCGGCTAACCGAGCCAGCAAAAGGACAGCGCCAAAGCAAGCTCGCGCGTCCCGGGCTGGCTTGCTCCATGTAAACCCGGGCTGGCTTGCTCCATGTAAACCCGGGCTGAATCTCATCCCGGCAAACCGGGCCAGGCCGGTCAACTCATGTAATCGGCCTCTCACTCTATACAGTAACCCATCGAATCACTCGCTGTCTTTATTGTATGTAATCATAATACTAGAAACTACCAATGGTAATGAGTGCTGCGAGAACATGTGTAAGTCCGGTTTAATACAACGCAGTAAACTGTTGCCAGGTGATCGAGCCATTTTAATATTTTACATTACAGCATCTTCAACCTTTACTCTCTCCAAATGTGTATGATTATAAGCAAAGAATGGTTTATATATTAAGTTCGCTTGAAATCTAGTAGGTGCGCTCGTACGCGTGGCGCCGTGGCAGGATTCTAGTTTTGCAATCCAATCGAAGTTGATCGCCGCGTACCGTGGGATCGAATCCTGTCTAGACCACTTTTTCCCCCGCGATTATTTTTTTCTTTTTTGATCTTATTTATATATTTTTTTTATTCAACGAACGAATCAATTTTTAAATAACGTTAAACAAAGACACCTGAGTTGCATTATCAGTTGAAATTCTCTCGCAAGCAATCACTTTCAGAAGTCAGAAGACAAAACGATTTTCTAAATCTCAGCTGGCGCGTTCCCATTGACTGAATCGGTGGCTCAAAAACATAAATCAAATTTAGTTCCCTCGTAGTCTGAAGTAGTACCAAAACATTCTTCATAGCCTGTCTTCTTTTTCAATAGGCCTTATGCATGATGACGTTTTGCTGATCAGTTTCACCACCACGCCTCACTCCCATGTAGTTTCTGCACGCTTTTTCCACATTTCATGCTGGTATTCTTTTCAACCCCTGTCCTTTGGGAAAACATTTGCATTTTCAATGTGAGGCTTTGGGGTGAATTGATCAGCAAAACGTCATCATGCATAAGGCCTATTAAAAATACTTTATAAAATACGGATTATCAACTCCAACTGCACTGAAGTCTGAACTTAGAGTTTTCAATTTCAGTTGTCGATGCTTTCACTATACGACGACACCCGCGGTTCGAATATACTGCTTTTTATTTTTTGTAATCATTTTAGTCAGCGAAGGCTCGATATGCTTTTCCTTTACCTTGATCGTAGTCTTTTATAAATCTTACCACATTAATATCAGTTCACCGCAGCGCCATGAACTGGCAACTATGCTTGAATACGAGGCTCAAAAACTTCTAACACCGTACGTACCAAACAATCTCAAATTTTGCTGGCATGCGAGGGACCACAGGGAACCCATCTGAAATATGTCGCTTCGCTCGCAGCAACAATTTGAAAAACGCCGTTTCTTTGTATTAAAACGCTGCACCCCTCCCCGAGCGAAGATGGTAACCGAGGTTGGGTAAGGTGGAGGACATGGACGACCAGCTGATTGTTGTTCTTGGATAGAAATTTTTTGGTTCAGAGCTGCCCTTCTTTTGCTAAGTGACAACAGGTTGGCGACTTCGAGGCAGGCACTATCAGCTGCCAAACAGGATGACAAAGCTGAGCAAACATGTGCTGCGTATTCAAAAACAGGCCTGGTTAGAGTAGTGTACAGTACATAAATACAAGTTCTTTTGTGCTGATTTCGGCTTTGCGTAGCTGGCAAATTATGTAAAATCGTTTCTTAGCTTTCTATGTAATTTTGTCGCAGTGTATTGACCAAGTTAGGTTACTGCTGAAATTAACTGCTAAAAGTTTGAAGTAGTAATGTATTCCGTTGTGATTTCTTAGCCGTGAAATACCATAAAACGTGGAAAATAGCAACCTCAAGAAAGTAAAAGAAGTTTAAATTCCAATGGTCCGAATATCTGCTTTAACCCCATGAAAAGGATGGATGCGGTGGTAACGGAGAGACTCGGGAGAGGGTACGAGATAGAAAAGTAATGAAATACAGTCATTAATCCTTTCTGGCAAAAATATTTTACAAGAGTTCCTTTCTCGCGAATTGACGACAACGAGACATGTTTCAGTTATTAAAAATTTGGACAACTTCTATGTCTATCTCCAGTCCGATCGGCTGTCTTCAAACTTTTTAACCATTGAAACTCAGAGCAATTTAAACTTACTTCCAAATGGATCGAATGCAACAAAATTGATGAAATGCAGCAATTATAAACATAACCGTACTTTTCTCTTTCATAGAACTTTTTTTAAACAATATATTCCAGTTCTTACCTGTTCGTGTCTTAGTCATGTCTTTTCGAAGGATTCTGAACCATATATAACATTCCATGGAAGAAAGATGTAGTTTGCATCCTTTGTCGATGGACACTCCAAGTTTTCAAGATGGCTGCCGGGGATGTGCCTACATCTAACTCGGTCCTAGTCGGCGAAGTTTTAGTGTAAAAAAGAGAAACCTAGTGCAGCTGAAGAATAAAAAGTAACTTGGGAAAGAATTAAGACCGAACCAAGAGGCTACTGGTAGCCCATACTCGGGCCGCAGTAAATAATTCTTTGTAATAAGCCAATTATTAATTTGCAGAGCAAATAAACGAAGGGCAAAATCATACACTCCCATAGTATTAACCATGTAATTTGAGAAATGCCATTCTTGTGAACCCTTACTTACATATTCAAAACTTTCATTTCCCCCTTTCTCTCTACCAAGGAAAATGACAAGAGAACAACATATACAGTAAAAACTATATTATGTACCCCTCCCTAATAAACCCCTTTTGGTTTGGTAAAGCTGTAGTAAGCAACCTTCTATCAAGACAGGAAAACTATATATATTAAATATGAGTTGGAGATACACAAAAAGGTGCTTGTGAACATCAAATTTCGAATACTGAACTCTTGTCAGTATTATATGGCAACATACATATTTCAGGCAACTATTATCCACAGGGGGATTGGTAGAGCTTTTACAGTATCTTATTTTTATTTTATTTTATTTATTTTTTTATTTATTTATAAGCAATATTTAGACGGGCATGTCCAAATTAGCAGAGCTAGTTTAAATGGAGGCCTGTTAAAATAAACCTAGTGTACAGATATGTATACTATTAATTTTATGCAAGCAAATTTGAAACAGACAGAGCACTGCAAACCAAGTAATTTAATTCAGGTACAAAAAATGCAAGTCTTGTTTACAAAACAGGAATAATCTTCTCTTATTAAACTGCTTTTCATCTCACAATTTATTTTGTGAAGATATTAAGTATCGGCACCAGCTACATATAAAACAAAAAGCATGTAATCACAAACCCAGTTGATCTGAAACTGTTACAGCATCAATATATCTCTTTTATTTTTAATCATTTTTAACTTGATAATCTCATGCACAGCTACAATAATATCCCACAGGGAACTTGCAGTTATTTAAATTTCTGTGATTTGAGTTTTGCCATCTACAAGACAGTTATGAAACAACATCTGGACACTCGAATGAGCTGTGTCAATCACCACTACTTCAGTTACAACTCATTATTGAGCAATATTGCAAGACAAGAGCACCTATTTACTGTCCTAGATATTTAAAGTTCGCTGAGTATATATTAACCATTAATACCTGTCAAAACAACTTGACAAGTAGATACTAGTATGTATAAAATATACTAAAACATTCAAGACTTATAAATACTCACGGACGTTTTAGTTTCAAGTCCTCAGCTGAATCTTACTCGCAATCGAACGCTAAAACCCATAGACCGTCTATCCGGGTCGTAGAAAGATTCACATTTTTGCTCAAGTCCTGCATTTCCATACAATATATCTGAATTTAATAGCTGAGTCATTCAGCGTTGCTTCAGAATATTATCAAAATGCACAGTACGGTTTTCAATTCCTGTTTTAGAGACCACTTTCCTTGCCATGGAATTGTTGTCAGTTGTTCCAGTGCACATGAACCATATTTTTCTCGGTCAAACATGGAACCCGCTGCACTGCTGCATGCTGTCGCCAACCAGAGACTCATGCATGTAAACAACTTTGTCAGAATGGTCAGATCAACATCACGGTTGCATTTAACTGATTTCTTTGTCTTGTAAGCGGCGAATTCCTTAAAGCAAAGACTCCGCGGATTTTTTTCAAAATAGTTTTCTTCACGATTATTCAACTCTTTCAGCTCTTCAAAGCAGGAACTATCGTCAACGATCGACTTGCCCTTGCTTCCGCCATCTTGGTTATCATCTCGTACAACTCCGGACGCACAACGCAAGGGCTGGAATCTTGCATATTAAGTGTGACACGAAAAATTTAAGAAAAAAGAACGGAGCCGAAACCTCAACTCGGCGCCATCCGGCCCGAATAAAAAACTCACGCTGGAGAATTTTTCAAAAGCTGCTTGTCTTCAAAATTTGTAACATGTGCGCGCGTCCTTGAGGGCGGGAAAACTGTCGTCAGCCAAGCGCGCACGCACCAGATATTGCTCGATACGATCGATGCGCGCCATTTAAAAGCGAAGTCAAGTTTTTATTAAAAAACAAAGCAGTTTTTTTCGTTGGATCTTACAATTTTTCCCTCCCGTCTTTGTAATTGACCGCGTTTGACTCTCGTTTGTTTTGTCTAGTTTCTGAGCTAGCTTCGCTTCATTCGTTTGTACCAAAGTTGGCTGAAATTATTTATTATTGGCCAAAGTGGGCCGATATTCTTTGGTTTTTGCTAGTGTGTGCCCGAGATTCTGTGATATTGTTGACGAGGTCTAGATGATGGTTGTGATACTGTTCTCAATTCAACGAAGAGCACCAGGAAGATATTTTATCGACAGCGTTTCTGTATCCGGGATCTAAACAAGCGAACAACTATAAAGGCAATATCTAAAAAACATACTTAACAAGTCAATGAACAAAAGAACTATTGTTTTAATTTGAAAAAACAAAAACAAAAAACCACCGAAGTTACAGACAGTGCTTTACGTGCTCTAGATAAAAAATACAGCAGGAGGCAAAGAACTCCATGCAGGAACTGTGCTGATATAAAAAGAGGCTGTGGCTAACCCCGTTGCGTTTGTACATAGTACTTGAGAACAGCTCGGGAGGGAATGGGGTATTCTTGAATCTTCTTTGGATCTACATATTAACGGACATCGCCTGGAACTCGAAAGTTGACTGGAACCATTTTCTAGAACTGTTTTGAGCATCAGCGTAGATAACTATTTGTTAGAAAATCTTTTGTTGCGAATAAATATTCGGCTTCTGATCATAAACTCAGAGTATCAACTATGGGCTTATTTTTGGGAAAGCAACTTCTTTATGAAGGGGGAGGAGGTGGGGGAACTGGACTGGAAGGGATTTTGCATTTTGAAAAGGCCATACCTATTAGTCGGAGGTCTTATTTTCGGATGTGCTTATATTTGGAAAGTTTACTATGGGGGAGGGAGAGGCATTATTTTAGTGAGTGAGAGTATTCAAATTATTATTGTTCAAATCTGCATCTGCCACATTGTGTACGTGAATTGAATAACATTTCACCCGAAAGCACGCTTGAGTACACTAGCAGAATTAGTATCTTTTCAGTAAGGCTCTAATCAGAGAAAGAAATATTCCATTGGTCTTTGAACAATAACAGTAACAATAAGTGACACTTCTTAACAATATGCTACTGTATGCTTCTTTACGGATGGTCAGTTTTAGGGTTAAGGTTTGGATTTTGGTTATTTATATTATGTTTTTGTCTAATGGGATCCACAGCAGGTGCCATAAAATCCTAGATATAATCCATTGGCTTACACAAGTTCATAAGAGATTTGGAAAATTGAACTTGCCACGGTTTCAGAGAAAGGTTTGGTACTTCTCTGCCGAAAGGGAAATGCTCGAGAGTTGTTCCCCCCAAACTAACTATAACTAACTAACTAACTAACTAACTAACTAACTAACTAACTAACTAACTAACTAACTAACTAACTAAATATATACCTACCTACCTACCTACCTACCTACCTACATACATACATACATAAATAGATAGATAGATAAATAAATAAATAAATAAATGAATGAATGAACAAACAAATAAAGAAACAAAATAAACAAACAAGCGTTATACACTTAGGAGGGAGTTCATGTAGCCATATTATCAGATTGACAAGAAGACTCAAAATCGGGGGAAGTGTTTATAACTTGGATTTTGTAGCCTAGTATTGTGCTTTAATCTTCTCGGCCGAAAAAAGACGTTGAAACCCGTTAAATGACCGAGATAACGTATTTTTTATTGTCAATGTTTTGAATAAACGGTTACGTTTGTTGGTCAGTCTTGGTACATTACAGTCTAAAACAAACAAAACACAAACACAGTTATCATAATCTATCTATAGATGCGTCGCCTGCGCCCTTTGAAGGACCACCAGTTATAGTTCGCGACGATCCCTCGGTGGGCTTCTCCGTGTGATCCATGTAACCGCGCTCTATAATAGAGCTGAGCATTGTAAACAGTCCAAGAGCTGATATTGCATTCACTATCGTCGGTTTTTGATGGGCGTATTATGAGACTGTGGCGATTAAGATTATTTGCAGACATTTGCTGATATATCTTACAATGCACACTTTGCCCTTTAAATGAGGTGCAGTTGCGAATTAACCGCCAGAGAAAGACAACAAGTTGGGCCTTTTACGGCTTTCGCCGACTCACATGAACCTCTATCGCTGTCAAAATAGTGTTGCAGAGCTCCTCAAAAGGAAACTTAGCCGCTTTTAAAGTAGACGAACTTGTCTACAAGGGGAATCAACCAGTACTGCAAGATAGGTAAGTCAAATTATAGACGCCAACTGTTTGATTGTGACAACATCAGATCTGATAGATTGTCTTGTGTTTATGAAAATTACACAAGTTTTAACAGCTTTTAATCCCTCAAAAATGGTCTGTGCATATGTTTTTAATGTTTTAGATTCACAGATCTTTTTACTTTATTTATATATCGGCCAGATATTTCAACCAGGTGCAACAATTTGAAATAAGCCCAAAAAGTAATTACTTGTTTTGATCGCTTGATCGCAGTCCTCACAATGGGATCGATACTTTCCTGGTTCTTTTTGGTTTCGGTCAAACGGCAAGAACATTTTATTACAGCTAATTATCTGAAGAAACTACAATTATTTATCTACACAATCAAATGAAAAACCGGACTTGAGAAGCGAAAATTGTTTCTTCCACAAGGCTCTCAATATGTTGTTTTTTCTGGAATTTCGAGGCCACTTGACAGTATATGTCGCGACTAAATTTGAAATGCCCATAACGAAGACAAAATTAAAAGACTTTGAACAAAACAAAATGAATTTTTCGTTCTTACATTAGCAAAGCTGTATGGTACCTAGAATATAAAAGAAAACTAAATTTGACACGAAAGTGAGTGGATGAATTTTACAGAGACGGTCTTTTAACTATTCAAAACTAGTCAAACGCGTAAAAGATTGTTCATTTACACGGCAAGAAATTCAGGCACTGAACATTGATGGAAATAATGCGGACAGGTCTTACCAATTAGCAAGTCTTTAACTGCGACAGAAGCAAAACAGATTACAAATCAACCCGGAAATCACTTTATACAGTTGCTGCAAAGACGAGAGCCACAAGCTTCAATTACAATTTTAACATGCAGTATACTTATCGGTCTGGGTGTAGAAAGCAGCGTACCTGTAGCGTTCTGGAGCTAATTTAGAATGGTCATATATTGCACTGTACCATAGCAATTGTTTTTAGGGTTGGGTTATTGCCATTGTCCTATTGTTGCTTAAGCAAATCGTACGATTCTTTTCGATCGCGTGACCAATTTCAACCCCTGAAACAGTGCCTCTATCAAGTCGAAATACAAATCTGTACATTTAAATTTTAAGCTTACGAAGCCTCTGCAAAACCTAACCAACAAAAAGATCTATATATTACCTTTTTAGTTATCAATATTTAAAACCTACATTACACATGCCGAGTGACGAGGATTGGACACCTTGAATTTGAAATGGTGAACAAATCGTTCAATTCTATTGCTGAGAAATACACGCTGTTCAAGCCAACAAAAGTGCTGGGATTTGGCCCTGTGTTACGTCTGATCCATTTCTGCTACCGCTCACCGTCTTGAATCTCACCATCCACCCATTGCACTGCGTGAAAGGTTCACCTGCTATGCCTTTGTGTGAAGGCGGTCCAACAATATATGCCACGGCGGTGTACCATCGGTTAGCCCTTATAAGCACAGGACTGGAGAACAGAGCCTCGTAGGTGGTCGATGAAACTTTCATGTTATACAAGGCCTCTGCTCGTTGATCGTTTTGGTCATCTTTAAGCAACACACGGACTTTATAAATTCCGACTCCCAGCACCGAGCCCCACAACAGGTATCCTGTTAGATAGCGATCAACGTTAACAGAAAAGTTGATGGCATCCGGTGCAAGAATAGAACTTTGCGACCAACTTCCATTCAATGATTTATTCATTCTCCAACACGTTGATG
>JAOEJI010301886.1:0-11530 GCA_025448255.1 Umimayanthus chanpuru | reverse complement strand
AGTAGTAGTAGTAGCAGTAGTAGCAGTAGTAGTAGTAGTAGTAGCAGTAGTAGTAGTAGTAGTAGTAGTAGTAGTAGCAGTAGCAGCAGCAGCAGCAGTAGTAGTAGTAGTAGTAATAGTAGTAGTAGTAGTAGTAGTAGTACAGTAGTAGTAGTAGTAGTAGTAGTAGTAGTAGTAGTAGTAGTAGTAGTAGTAGTAGTAGCAGCAGTAGCAGTAGTAGTAGAAGTAGTATATAGTATTGTGTTACCTCTTAACATACGACACAGAGATCCAAACAAATAACAAAGAAACGATCACTCCGGCTGACAGCAAGCCAGAAACACTGATCCAGTGTTTTGTCGATTTTCTTCTTTGTTGAGTAAGAAACTGAGAGATTCTAGATCTGGGTAACATTTTATGAAGTATATGTAGCATCGCCATCTGCAGAACCTCTGGAGGAACAAAGCGTATATAGTCTCCCGGCATAAAGACACAGAACTCAACCGTGACACCTCTTTGTGCTTTTTGAAATACCGTGTTTAGAATGATGACGTCTTGGTTTACAAAACGTATTGGGTGCCTGTCGGTACCAAATAGAAAACTTCTGTTAGACTTTGCACAATTGATCTTTGGACTTTTCTGATTTAATTGCATAACAACAAAAATATTGTCATCAAATTAGGACTGAAGAAAGTGCAATTGCAAAAGAGAAGTTAAACAGAAAAGAAAACGAGGAAGAGATGAACAAAGCAGACGAGAAGGGAATGCCACAATGGTGAAGAATGTGAACAAAGAAGAATAAAGGGAAGAGGAAGAGAGGAGTTGGTAGAGAAGAAAGATTAGGTAAAGGAGGTAGAGAAGGAAGAAAGGAAAAAAAGTATATAGAATATGGTGGGCGTGGTGGTGGTGGTTGTGGCGGCGGCGGCGGCGGGGGGGGGTTATAAGAAAGAGAGAAAGTAAAATAGTTTGAAGAGGAAGAGGTAGGTATATAGTGAAAGACGAATCTACAAAATGAGTAGTGGAGGTGACAGTGGAGAAGTGCGTGAAATATGTGAATGAGGAGGAGGTAAAGTAGGAACAGTAAATTAGAGGAGTAGGGAATGGAATAAAGGAGAAATGCAAAGTAAGAAAAATAGAGGAGAACGAACAGATGAGTATAGGGTAGGTGTACTGTGAAAAAAGAAAGAGTAAACAAGATAGATTGAGGATAAAGTAAATGAACTACAAATAGGAGAGACTGGGGCTTGAGCACAGAATAAATGAGTGAAAAGACGCCTATTTTAAGAATTATTAACCAGCATTTGACAATGGGCAGGAATTTTGTGAACAAGCTCAAAGAAAACGGGAACAAAAATGATGTTAGTGACGAGTGCAGAGGTTTTAGAGCAGTCGTGTTGTCTTGCAAAAAGCTTTATAAAAAATAATAAGAAATATACCTACATCTTGCCCTGCGTTGCATTCAGCTCAAGTTCGTTCAATGACTGGACGACCATACTGACAAACGTATCTTTACTCCACTGAAACAGTAACGAGTAAATTAAGGAACCTTATTGCTCTTCATCTTTTGAAGTAGACAGTAGCGGTGATTCTTAAATTTTATTTGGGCATTGGTATTAAACAAAAGCCTAGTTTTAACACTGTTTTTCAAAAGTGTCTTCAGCGAGAGACAATTAAACAAAAACCTTACCTGACTGAAAGTTGTGTTCAGGTTAACAACAAAACTTGAGTTCCCTACAACAGTTGAATGATTAACAATTAGTATCAGTAAGTACATTATTAACAGATCAGTAATTATTCTGATATCGAAAATTGCACAGACAAATGATTTACACCACATAAAAAACGAAAATTTTAGCAAGTTTTTGCAGCTTTTAAGACAACTGAGCTGACATGATATCAATTTTGAATTCATTAATGTTAGCATCCAAAACTTCCACTTGTGTCGTTGGCATCAAAATTGGTGTAGGATTAATGAGATTAGAATTAAATATCCACTAGATTTTAGAATACATTATTTTTTATAATTTTCAATGGCATATACAAATCTTTGACGATGGTACTTCAAGCGTTTTGATTGGTTTGCGATCTGATTGGTTTGCCATCTTTGGTTAATGGATAATCTCTACCTCCGGCGAGAATTCCTGTTTTGCAATTGCGGTAGTCACAGAGGAGAAACTGTTGCTTTTCAAGAATGTGTTGTGTTTTTGCCGAGCGGTTTGTATATGCTGATACAACTGTATTCTCTTCAATCTCTGTGAATGGTGGCTTTTAAAATATTCACCACCGTTTTTCGCATATCAGTTCGCGAATATTCTGCCACTATTCACCTCGATTTCAGAGAATAATTGTTAACTATCATTAACCTTTCTTGTAAATGTAATAAACCCCCCACTTTCTCCTCCACCCCATTCCGCCCCCCTAACTCTCTTTCCTAATCATGTACATCTTAAAAAAGGAGAGGTTAAATATCAAGAGAACAAGAGGGGACAGAGAGGGACACTCCCAATCCACGCTTTGTGATATGTCATAGCCACTAAAAGTTATTTATAGATTGGTTCTCAAACGGAAGTATGTTTTCCGAGACGTCCGCATAAAGGCTAACCTCGATCTGATGTGGTTAGTGCGTAAATAGCGGAGAGCGTTGGGGTAAGTTTTGTCGATGAAAGCGACTTTCAAAAAGCAGGAAAGTGGTATATCTTGAGCAAGAACTCACAGTTTGAAGTATGCTCAACAGTTTCTTTAGATACAAACGGCTCGCTGGCGGGCATATTAGATTTTGGCGAAGATATAGTGTCGGAAGCGGGCAGTGATTCGAGCGGTATTTCTTCGCACGATGGTAGCAAAAGTGACACGGACAGTGATTATAATACGGAACCCTCGATCATATCAGAACTTCTTCATCCTTCAACCGAAAAGAGTTGTAGCTATACTTTATTTAAGAGATAGTAATTGTAAAGCTTATAATTATCATAAAGTGGCTGGGGATAATTTTTGAGCAGATGTTTCTGCTATGTCCGCGAACGCAACGTTGTTGAATGAATATAGTTTCCTTGAATGAACATATAGCCTTGAACTTGAACTAATATATGTTCCTTAAATGAATATATTTCCTTGAATGGATATAAATTCCCTGATTGAATATGTTTTCCTTGAATGAAGATATTTCCTTGAAATGAATATAATTCCGTGAACGAGTATAATTGCCTCGAATGATTCTACTTTTCGTGAATAAATATATGTTCTTTGAATGAATTTATTTTCTTGACAGTTAACAAGTATATCATTTCCTTGAGGTTGAACAAATACAATTCATTGAAGCTGCAAAAATATACAGTTGTTGGATGTAAAATAATGCCTTGAGTGCAAAGATATTTTGTTGAATGTCAATGTATGTATTTCTTGAATTTTGCATCATTTACAAATGGCCAACCATAGTCAACTCTAAGTGGTCATCAAACAAATACAAATTATGATTTATTAGTTCTTTGCGTACCCTGCGAGCAGAGAACTCTTGTATACCCACGATAAACAGAGACCTCTTGTGTCCACACGAAAACATGTTGATGTGTCCTCACGACAAATCCGCCATTGAAATTTGCTTTTTCACTAAAAACCTCAGATCGAGGTTGTAATCTATGCGGACGTCTAGGAAAACAGACGTCCGGAAACAAAATTAACTTTAGTGGCATCGACATATCCTGGCTAACGCCCTCGGTGTCCCTCTCTGTCCCCTCATGTTCTCTTGAAATATAAAATGCGTTCACTAAGGTAAAACTACGGCTTCAATTTACAGCTTAATGAAAACATTTTAAGTAAAAAAATTTGCAACGGAAAAGTAATCAAACCAACCTATCAGTAAATACGACTCGCCAACGCCCTTTTCTCTGCAAATGCAAACTACTTTTCCTGCCCGCACGTGACATTGGCTGCGATTTGAGCATGTGCTCGACGAACATACGGGATGTTCCGTCCCTTGTGTTGGCTCTTCTGTCCACTCTTTCGTCTTTGTTTGATTGGTTTTAATCACCGTTGGAAGACTTGGCTTCGTTGTAGTGGTTGGCTTTGTTGTTTGTTGGGTTTGAAATCCTGTTGCACGATTTGAGCTCAAAGTAATTGTTGTCGTGATGGGAGGTATGGTTGAAGTACGTCTGGGAGAGGTTTGCACTTCTTGTGTCGGAAGCGTGGTAACTCGAGGAGTTGTCGCTGCTACAGTTTGTAATTAGTACAGTGAAAAATCTGAGCCCATTTGAGTCAATTTTTGTGGCTGGTTGAACGTCCAGGTTTGTGTAGTCCTGAGGGCTGTTGTTGGTTGTTGGAAACAATCCTGTTAAGGACTCCATCAACCCGGATGATCAACCAACCACAAACAGTTTGTAAAAACACGAGGTTATGCATATTAATGGTACTGTTTAATTTTCAAAGATAACTTTGTATGTTCATCTCAATTGTAAATGAAGAAGTAATGTCAATTTTTTGCTCCTGATGGTACACACCATTGCATTTCTTCACCCATGCATCAAGAAGATACGATTTTGATTTTTAGTGTACAGTATTGCAGCCAAGGAGGACTAGCTACTCTAATACTGAAGAAAATTATTGGAATAGATCTTGGAGTAAATGAATCCATATTTATAATATACCCAAAAAAAATACTGAGCAAGAAATTACACCAATATGTAAACCCTGGATCAAATTGCAAACTTTAGTTTCAATAAATAGTATCAAGTTAATGCAAGCCAGAATCTTAAAGCCTCAAAGAATATTTCGAAAAATATAACAACCTAACAAAATAATACTAAAGTATTGAGTATTAAGTCCCAAAAAATCATTCGTACCTCAACACCACTTTGATTTTGTCGCAAGCATGCCTAACCCCTTCCCTCTTCCCCCTCCCTCACTCTCTGATTTTTGAAAATAATTTTCAATGGTTTATGTATATATAACAAAACAATGTCGGTATCTAACAAAAGGTCAGCTCATCTGTAGAATTCAAATCTACATATAATCACCGAAACATATATTGCCAACTGCTTATTAACCCTAGAAGGCATAATGGGGGGGGACCCCCTCTCAATTGTTTGGCTTTAAATTCTTGCTGCTTTACCGATTACAAAAAGCTTAGATACAACTGTTCTTTGCAGTTTGTGTGTTGACTACGAAATTTCATCTTTTTGCTAAAATGTGACTAAATACTGACAACAAAGGAGTATACAATTTGTAGATTTCAATTTTCTTACCATTTTCAGTATTCTATTCGAATTTGATCAAATCTGAATTTTTAAAAAATCCAAGATGGCGACTGTTTGTGACGTCATTTATATAACTATGATTGTCATGGAAACGAGTATGACACCAGCTTGTTACACTTAATTGAAAGTACAAAGGAAACTCATTATATTTGCCAAATGTCATAGCAATCGGACGAATGGTGTCGAAAGTAGAGGGGAGTGGTCCGACTACCCCCCCCCCCCTTCCTTGCCTTCGTGTAACTTTTTTAGGCTAGTGCCTTCTAGGGTCAACCGAGAGCATTTGCCTGTATGGGAAACATCGAACTGATGCCTTGCTGAATTGACACAGGTTAGGCCGAAGTTTGATATTTCCCATATAGAACGAACATTTGAAATGAACCCTTAAGCGATCAAGCCTTTT
Source organism: Umimayanthus chanpuru (assembly GCA_025448255.1). Taxonomy (NCBI): domain Eukaryota; kingdom Metazoa; phylum Cnidaria; class Anthozoa; order Zoantharia; family Parazoanthidae; genus Umimayanthus; species Umimayanthus chanpuru. Next base: position 5,902 of record JAOEJI010301886.1, on the reverse strand, counting down.
TGCCTTAACCCTATCTAGCCTGGGCTTTTTTGAGCACTCTCAACCGGGGGGGGGGGAAGATTCTGCCCCCCTCTACCACCGTAATCTTTTTGTTGTTTACGCAAATCAAATGAGAATTTGCGCAATCAAGCTCTACAGTTTTGCAGTGCATTTTTTCAAATATGCTATGACGACATAGTGACGTCATAAAGTTGATTTTTAAGGTAATTTCAGTAATTTGAGGTAGTAGAAAATATTTACATGTCAAGCCATTAGAATTGTTTTTATTTTGCTAATGGAGGTACAGACTGGCTTTATGGTGCGAATTGTTACTGAAATGAAGAATTACGTAGGGATGACGTCACTGTCAAAATGTCTAATTCCGGTTTATTTCTATGTTTGGTAATCATTTTACCAAAATACACTATAAATTTCTTACAAGAAAATGGCCCAAACAATTATAAAATCAACCATTTTAGCTGTTTGGCCCTTTCTGCTCCTGTTATGATGGTAGCAGTGTACAAATTTGAAATTTGCTATTAGTTTTGAAAGAACCTTAGTACCACAAACACAATCTATTGTTTTTGACATAAATACTTGTTATTAACGCATTTCAGCCATATATATTTTGTAAAACACTTCTTAAACTCCAAAATATGCGAATTAAGGTGTTCGTTGTCATAGCAATCAACATAAAACCCTTATAACTCCGTTGTTACTGAATGAAATCAATTCAAAGTTAGGGTATAAAAAAGTCACAGCCTGCACTCTTATTTCCCAAGAGATGGCGAACATTTCATGCAAAACACCGACACTATGTAAAGTTCCAAAAATGACTATAATTTACCCATAATGCACCGCTTCTGGGATTATCTCAAAATGTGTTTCTTATTATTGTAAAGGACGTGTCTGCAGTTTTCTTAAGTAATATGAGTTTGAAATTCACATTAGAATGTATGGAATGATCAATAAATGGAATTATTCAAAACTGCGAAAGTCACCTTTGATTTCATGGTTACGATGGCAACAGGGTACGTTATGGAGCTGTGAAATGCACATCAAAAGATTCCCCATAAAATTATAGGAAATGTCGTGACATTTTGGCTCTAAAGTCCCAACCGTTCAAAAGTTATTCTAAACAAACCCTTTGGGGGGGGGGGGGCAGAATCTCCTCCCCAGGCTAGATAGGTTTTAGGGTTAACCCTATCTTACACGAGCTAATTTCAAAGATCCGTATCTTCGCAACGAATACTGTTACTGCAACGACATTTGGTGACTTTTCATAAAATTTATCGAGGAAGACAATGGTGTGTTGATTAAATCCGTACCAATTAAGCCGTTGCCACGACTCAAAAGCAGTTTTGAAAATTTTTACATAAATTTGCTAAAAATACATTTTTATTTCAAGTTTTCCTATTCAAATATATACTTAATTTAAACAGATTAGATACATTTTTAATGTTTCTGATCAATTTCTTGTTAATTTTGAGCAATTTTTGAATTTTCCAAAAAATCCAAGATGGCCGCCCTAAAATCAACATTATGATGTCATATGATACTAATTAACTAATTAATTGGTATTGGCCTAATTAGTTAGTGTACCAATTTTGATTGAAGTAGCTTTACCCGTCTCAGAAAAAGGCCGTGGGCAATTTGTGCCCCCCCCCCCCCCCCCGTGTAGAACCAACCTGTAAAGCCCGTGTAAGATGGGGTTAATAAAGTGCACTTCAGAATATAATCGTTCATAGTTCATAAACGATGCCTGAGGGCATTAGGAGGTTGCGGATCACTCAAAAACCAATACGAGCGCGAGAGGTATCTTTGCATAAAACAATTGGTGACATTGTCATAGTATACTTACGATTCATTCCTCTGCACATAACGCCTGCATCTCTATCGTGGCGACAGCCCATAGTGTTGCCCCATCTCGATCTAATTCCAAAAGGACACAATGAAAGAGAACGCTCTGTCCCCTTACAGCGAACCATCTCCAGCCATATTGGTCCAGTCCCAGCGCCATATGGATCGCCTTTCAGTGGCATTATTGCTTCCTCAAATCCAAGATATTTACAAACAACGTTTGCGTCCGTAATATCCCAGTATTCGTCTCCACAAATTGTGCCCCAGCGTCCATCGTGAAAGATCTCAACTCTGCCAGCTGATTGCGTTCCCCCGACTAATCTCAGTTCTTAATATTAAAAAATATCATTTAGTTACATTTTACATCAAAATGGCCAAGTCCCCCAATAGGTACTTACTAATATTTTTGGTGGCAGATCTGCTGCCCAAGCCTTCAAGCCCTGACTTTATTTCAGACCCAAAAAAGAATTGGTTTTAGAGCGGAGAAAATACGCGTAACTATAAAAAGACCAATGGAGACATTGTAGTTGCAACATACATGTAGCCCGTATTTTGTTTGTCCTCTTTCTGAAATCTACGAAATGATGATCCACGATGGAAATTCGGAGCAAATTAAGAGAAATGCTTAGCGTACATTTATACAGGATCTTTGCGAAAACTGTCTCCTTTTCCATACATCACGAGCAAGATTTATACCCTTTTCTAGACTTCTCAAGCAAAATGTTTACCCTTTTCCAGACTTCTCATTTAGCAAAATGTTTACCCTTTTCCAGACTTTTCAAGCAAAATGTAAACCCTTTTTCAGACTTCTCAAGCAAAATGTATACCCTTTTCCAGACTTCTCAAGCAAAATGTGTACCTTTTTCCAGACTTCTCAAGCAAAATGTAAACCCTTTTCCAGACTTCTCAAGCAAAATATAAACCCTTTTTTAAACTTTTTAAGCAAAAAGTTTACCCTTTTCTTGACCAAATTGCCCGAAAACCGTATTCTTAAGGGCGGCGCATACTCATACCCACAATTAAGGGGAGTCCCGCCATCCAACCCGGGCCAAGGCCCCGGGAAAAACAAGACTTGCCCTCCTCCAAGGATTTTCCAAATTTTATTCCTGAAGCTAAGAATTCTTGGCGTGAATCGTACGGTACGGTTAGCATCAAAGTAATTAGCTAAAGTGGAACTTCCATGACCTGCAGTTCAGTTAAGTCTGGCGCCAGTTTTCATTTTTCATGGTCCTTGAAACCGATATATTGTTTTCATGGTCTTTGGCTTCGATTTAACCCTCGAACGTCCAGGGGGGGGGTGTCTTTTCGATCCCCCCATAGGTTTTTCTGAGCTAAAATTTGAAGCTTTCAAGCAACCAAATTGAAACTTTCAGCACCTGTAGTCCGATAATGAGTGTATCTTTTGACGTTAATGGGATGCGTCATCACTTATGATTTATGCATAAAAATTAAAGTTCTAAATAGAAAACTGTAACTTTTTGACAAAATTTGTTCTGTTCTCTCTTTTTAGACTTAATTATATTCCTATTTGAGGCTGCAAACACATTTTTTCTACTAATTTCAGTAAAACTTGCGGCAGTTTTTTGCAAATTAAAATTTTTGGATAATCCAGGATGGCGGTCAAGATGGCGGACATGTTGTAAAACCACAGGCAGACAATCGTAATTTTTCAAAAAAAGGAATAAGAAAATATTTTTTTTTCCTATTCTCGACTATTTTGTTTCTAACTGGCGTTGTTTTGTCTTAACAGTGTCAAGATTTTTTTTCACAAACAAAGTGCTACAGACATTAGAGATAACAACACAACTACAAGAAATAACACACAAAGAACAAAAATGGAAAAAGAAATATAGGAAAGGGTTTTTTTTTAATAGATTTGCATAAGTAATTGATCAAATGACACTCTTAGAAGTCGGGGTGTTATAACCTAAACAAACCTTTTTTTGGCACTTCTATCCTAACGTTGGCGTTCCGAGGCAACATAGTGCAGTTTGTTGTCCTTGACACCAATATGTCATCCATGGCGATAACAGCAGCGTGCCAATCCCAGGGGTCATTTGACACCGCCTCAAAGATCACCTGATTAGAGGACGATTCACTTATTATGTTCGGTACGCAAATTCGACATTCAACCCTACCTTACACGGGCTTTTTTGAGGGTTTTTGGTCATGGGGGGGATGGGGAGGGGGGGGGGGACTCCTCACGATCTGTAGCTCAGATACCAACAAAGGGAACGCGTGCACTGAAAAATGGAGGGTATGTACACCTCCTCAATCTAAGGAGGTATCTTTTGTGGTTGTATGAAGTCATCTGATGTCATAAGTTCGCTATTTTGGTTTCGTCAGATAGCATCAATAGTATTTGTTTACACTCAGTTAAAAACATAAACAAGCCATTTGTTAAAAGACAAAAAGTCAAAATTTACACAGGAATTTAGAAAAACATGGCAACAGAACCCATTTGTTAAAACACGATAACTGGTATCGTGTTCTTCTATAAATATCTTAGTCTTATCCCATTAAAAGGTCTAGATAACGTGTTTACAAACAAAGAGACTATAAGGTGTTAATACTATCAGGCCCGGGGAGGAAGTGCCTGCGACCAGCGAGAAGTTTCTTGATATTCAAGGGATAAGCCACTTTCTCAATCATGCGCAGAACAAGGTTAGGTTTTTAGTTGTTGGGCTCACACGATTTGTAAACATGACAGATTGGATGAAGACGGTGAAAAGATCAGTTATTACTGAGAAAGGATAAGTGATTAGATTTCAAAAGTATCACAGAATGTTGTAATCAGGGATTGTGGCCACCAGCAAAACTCTTAGTTTGCTCTGCGCATGACTGCCTATAGCAATCAAATTTTGTGAATTTTCCCCAAATTTATTGGAGAGCAAAATTCTGGAAAAATGTTGCGTCAAGGGTAGCAGTTGCTGCCATGGCAACACTATATTCGACGCTATGTTTCATCACATTTTGCTTTTTTGTTGTTGTTTTTTCTAAATACTAACGAAACAGTAATTCTTAGTTTTGAAATCATTTAATGGGCCATTTTTTGAACATTAATAATTTTCACGTGATTTGTGACGTCATAGATATTGCTGAATACCTTTTCTAAACAGCCCAAGATGGCGGACACATGTTTTGTACTATGTCAAACTTTGAAGCTTTTACCAGTAACTTTGTATTTGAAAACGTTGAGAACAAACAAGAAAAGCATTGCATGATTGGCACTCATGACATTTAGTGCAAGGAGTTTACATGCACAGTTTTTAAGCTAATGAGAGGTTTGACTTTGAAATTTCTCTGAAATAACATGCGATGCCAAACGGAACTTCTGATATTTACTCTCATGAATAAAAAAAGCGATATTTTTTTTATCGATTTAGAGCATTGGTTTGTTGTTTTTCGTAGTCCGAAACGTTGGCAAACTGTTCTGTTTTAAACCCTATTCAGACTGAGCTTTTTGGCGTTCCCTGGACTGGGGGGTGGCTTTAACCCCCCCCCCTCCCTCCATTTCTTAAAAACTATAGAAGGTAATAGACGTGAAACTAATACCACTAATTAAGCGTCGTGAGATAAATCTATTGCTACTATCATACCTCTGCTGTGACGTCACATGACGTCACTAAGGCGCCATCTTGGATTTTCGTGGCGGCCATCTTGGATTTTCGAACTTTGTCAAAATGCTGTCAAAACTTACTTTTTCCCTTCAAATTTGTTGAATAACTTCGTTAGATAACTCATATAGCCCGTTTTGTCAATATTCAAGTAAAACAAGCACTGAAAATTGAAATGAAAACACGAATTGACCAAATATGACCTTAGCAGGGTTCCAGAATTCGGTTGCAATGGCAACAGGTTAATTAACTACCAAAACCTGACAACAGCAAATTGTTCCCAGATAGATGTGAGGAAAAGTCACGAAGTAGGAACACTGTAGACAAAATCGTTCGTGAGTAATAAGGATTTAAGTCTTGGGTGGCGTCATCCGTGGGGGGGGGGGGGGGGGGGGGGGGGGGGGGGGGGGGGGGGGGGGGGGGGGGGGGGGGGGGGGGGGGGGGGG
>JAOEJI010301885.1:0-18803 GCA_025448255.1 Umimayanthus chanpuru | reverse complement strand
CTCCAGCTTCTTACGGAGTATTTACAATTGCTTTTTTTTTGGAGGGGGAGGGGGGGGTGTTGGGGGAAGGGGTGATTATTCGAGACTGGGCGCTTATTTAAGGTGGACGCTTACTCGAGGTTGGGCACTTAATCGAATAAATACGGTATTTGAGAAAAACTAGAACTGATTGGTGTTATGTTGTTCTCAATTATTTTAAAAATTCTAAAATTCTTCAGAACAGCGGAACTTCGTCCTTGAACTCAAGTCTGTTCACGCATGACTGCCCGTGAGGATTTTCTTCCTGTGACATTTTCATCGGTGTTAAATCGACAACCATGTCACCACCCTAGAAGCAAAGAGAAAATTTGTCAGCGAATGAAGCAAAACGGTTAACATGGTAACTTTTCCTTAAGATAATCTTGTTTCAATGCCAACTAGAATTTATCTTAGTTCTGACGTTTTATATGTCTCTGTGTCCGTTTTTCCCTCATCGTTGTGTGTACAGTTTAACGCACATTTATAACACATACAGCTCTGTAGCTCTGTTACATTAGCGGACTTCATGTATCGTGGACGTATGACCTTGAGATCTTACAGCTCTATAGCTCTGTTACATTAGCAGACTTCATGTATCGTGGAGGTATAACCTTGAGATCTTACAGCTCTGTAGCTCTGTTACATTAGCAGACTTCATGTATCGTGGAGGAATAACCTTAAGATTTTACAGCTCTGTAGCTCTGAACATTACATTAGCGGACTCTAAACACTCTACATAACCAAGAACGTATGCTGAAAATCAAATTAACTAAATATCATGAAATACCCTCCCCTGAGAGAAACAACGTCCCCCACTACCCGCGACACCCCAATGATCGTCTTCCCCTATTCCCCAACAATAAAGCCATTGGCTGCTTTTGTAAGCCAAACCATTTCAAATACAAAACTTTCTAGCGAAACTTTCATGTTCTCCTTTGAAAGTAAACCTCTTCTCCCACACTCCCCCTGACAGTAAGCGGATTCAAGCACACACGTCGGGAAAAAAGAAGTAGGGGCGTAAGAAAAGTTAAGTGGGAAAAAAATTGATCTTCTATTTTTTCTTCTGTCCACACCACTTCTTACGTTTCACATTTTCAGTCGCATGACAGGCCGTCCCTCCCCTCTCCCCCTGGGTCTCATATGATGGTGCAGTTAAGTAGGAGTCCTGTGCTCATCTTAGAAGTTTCAAAACGGTATTATACCTTTATTGACGCGTACGTTTAGAGCAACAACTGACACAAAAAACAATACCTTCGGTGTAGTACATTCACGTCCTTGGCACCAATGAATAAAACAACTGTAAAAAATGTAAATGTTCGGAATTAGTAAACGTGTGCATAATGAATGTATAATATATTCGGACACACACACACACATAAAAGTGTATACACACTTTTGCAGTTTCTGAAGTGGCGAATTCCTGGTTTACCTCGGTGATAAAACTTCAAGACTGACGTCACGGTGTTAAGGTGGTAATATGGTGCATACTTACACTCAAACACCACAAAATTTATTTCAATTGTGGGAGGTGAATTGATGTCTTAATGCACTAAACGTATTGTTGACGTCAGGTATATTGTCACGAAATGTTTGACTCCCATAACATAAACATATTTTCTAATTTATTGTGAAGGCCTTTTGTCGCCCTTCCCCGCTTGTGAGCGCAATCTGGGTGACGTCAGCCGTGAGTTCTTACGTCGGGGTGGGGCCAAAATCCCTTACAACAACCTGAGGCGCCATCGCGTGACTCTTCGGTGGAATAACGACAATTGATCTTTTACGCTTTCAACTGAATCTCTACCAAGGGACTCGGCCGTCAAAACACTATCAAAGACACTCAATTCTCTAAGTAGGATCTTATATTTTAATCAAGATTTGTACTTGTAAATATATATTTATCTCTTAGTAATTTTCAAATCATCTTTTTCATCTCCTGCATTTGTAAGTTTAGTGTAGTATTTATGTTGGGGAGAGCACAAAAAACTATGGTAGCTTATTACGGTGGCTTTCATCGGGAGTTTTGTCGCGAGTTTTATCTTGAGAATGAAAAGGTTTAATTAAAGACTTGCATACCTTGCGGAGGTTGACCTGCAGTATCACTTCAATATATATCCTAATACTTCAGTACAAATTAAAAATGTGACAAAGGGGACACTGCATGGTCACATCAGCTAGGCGGGGAAACAGCGGTAGCAAAAATCGCGATGAAACCAGCGATTAAAACTTGCGATAAAACTCGCGATAAAACTGGCGATGAAATTCGAGATGAAACTCGAGATGAAACCAGCGATAAAACTAGCGATGAAATTAGCCATAAAACTCGACATAGCATTCGTGATGATAAAAGCTCGCTAGGAAACTCGAGATGAAAAAAACTCGTGATAAAAAAACCCTGCTACATGCCACTTACAAGCCACCGTAAAAACTGAGTGAAAACTTACATTTTGACTTTCTGCAAGATTTCGGGCTCGCTCCTGCGGCAATACACCCTCATTTGTTGCTCTGTAAAATACTCAGGAAGCATGAAGCTAACCTGAAAAATATGAAAACGTTTGACGCTAGATAAAGTTTGCCTCGGAGTATTAAAGTTAAAAATGCTCGGTCAATAGGTGAATTAAAGATGTGTATTTGTTGGGAATGTTACACAATTGATTATAACTGTCATCTTTATCTCTGCACTGATGTATTGGCTTTCATTGCATACAAATAAAGAGTTACAGTTATGTTGAAAGAATGAAGATAATAGAGCGAGTCTGAAATAGGTGTACACCAGGCAAGGCCTAAAGAAAGAAAACGATTTAATGCTTGTGCATGTATTGTAAGACATAAACTGATTGACCTCAGGTAACCTTATAAAATACCAGTTGAAACTGGTTGACAGCCTCTACGTAGTTAAACTAGTGAAATAATTGAAGAAATCAGTAACAGTACTGAAGGAATTTCGTCTAGTTACGAACAGACTTACACTTGAAAAAGACAGATGTTCTCAGAGTTAAAAGTGGATAACAGCGCAGACTCGGCAGCACTTAAACTTACCCATGGTAACTTCTAGTTAAAAGAATTCTTTCACGGTTCTGCGCATGCTCAGGTTCTCAGAAATTTAAGCTGTGTTCCGGCCCGGAACAAAACCAATTCTTGAGGTTTTACACGGCGAAGTGTCGAAGGTGAATTTCATCTTAAAAAATCTCTCTGTCTTTTATACATCGGCGATCAGAAATCGTTTTGTTTGGATCATATTTTATTCCCGCGTTGGGTTTTAGTTTTATTACACTGTTCGCTCGTTTAGCCTTTCTAAAAGTTATAAATTTTCAAATGTGACTATGAAGTCAGGAGCAACAATAAATTACATCATGAGTGACCCTTTGAAAGGGAAGTCAAAATATCTTTCAAGAGTCACTACTGATCGTTAAAGGACAAAATAATAGCAACAAAGCACAAACAGTTGCTGATCTGAGCGACTGTCATCCGAGCTCACGCATGTGCAAAACCGTGAAAGTGCCCTTTTAATATTTCTAAAAGCGTCTACTGTAGGGCAAAATCTGGCCGAAGATGGCAACGAGTTTCACGGTGCCTCAAAATTAAGTTTAATGGAACAGTTCAGTAACTCACCTGGTCTTTCCGATACTTCATCGCTTCTCTCACGTTGTCTTTGGAATAAAACCGCACTTCGTCAATAGGATTCCTCTCTTTCATGCCATAGTCGAAGCGTATAAGCTGCAAAAATTAAAGTTTTTTTTTATATTTTGAATCTACTTAACGTTCTAGTCTACAAAGCAAAAAAAAAATGTTGATACGGAATTTTTCATCGTGGCGCAATTAGCGTTCAAACAGGCGAAATTTAACTTCCGGTTTCAAAATGACCGCGCAAAAGGAAGAATGGGTCCAAGGCTTTAAAGATCACACATCTTCAGTTAGCTCTCAAGAAGAACAGAATGGTCTTGAAGTTTAAGTTTTGAAAATCGGACAATTTTTTTATATATAAAGAAACAAAACATTCACTTATTTTTCTGCATAATGTGGAATGGCGCTTTCGGTGGAGACTAGCCGAAAAAAGCTTTTCCCAGAAGGGGGATATTGGAAAATTGACGAAAATCCTTGGGGGGCACAAAGTAGCAATTAATCGGAAAACAATTCGGCATTATGTTTAGGAATATACGGTTCACTTACGTGCACAATGATGTCATCAGCATCCACTGTTGGAGGAGAATCTAAGTCCTGTGGAATTGAGTCGGCTATTTCCTGGCGAATATCAGGGATTTCCTCCTACAAAAGAATAAATGCACTTGTTCACAAGTCGTTGATAGCTCACGCTGGAGACATTTTTCGTATGTTTGCTTTGTCTGCTTGTCCAGTTTGACGGTTAAGCGTTAGTTTACAGAACAAAGCAGTGAACTGTGGAACCTCAAAATTAATTTTCTACCTGTACAAGTTATGTCTTTTCAAGTCCTTATCTACACGTTGAGATTACAAAAAGTGATCATATTAAAATGATAGCAAATACACACCTTTCCAACAAGTGGTCTCTCTCTTAACAGAACATGCAGAGTATAATTTAGAAGGAAACACAATCCTCGTTACCTCACTTCTTTGTTTCTTCAGTATCGTCTGACCAACACATTTGTACAACTGGCGCGTCTCAATACGTTGAATAATCTCTCGTGACTGGAAAAGTAAAAACACAAATTCAAGATAATGCCAAACTTTTAACAGAGACTGTTCAAAGGTACTGGTAAAAATGTGAAAACTTCGAGTTACATCATTTCGATAAAATAAGTCCTATATCTTGTCAAATATGAAACTCGACCAGGCTGCATACAAGCCTATGCTAGTAAGTAATAACAAATATCAATAACAATAAACTACACTAATTTAGCGATATTTCCCAATAAAAATAGTACTGTACATCTATGTACAATAAAAAAATCACAAAAGTAGACAAAAATATAAATAAAAACATTGATCACTGGAAGAACTGGGTTTTTTTGCGCTGGTGAGAAAGCTGTATATGGGTACTGACCAACAATTTAATGGTTGATATGGTATGTTTTTCACCGTATGGTTTGGTGTGAAGCTAGGACAAAACTTACTGCGAAAAAAATACCATACCAACCCTTGTTGATCAAAACACATGATACTGTTCCGGAGGTCGTGGGTTCGAATCCCACCGGGGTCAGAGAGTTTTCTCTTTCTCCGTGTGGGCCCATCTCCTTTCTAGGGCTATTACTCAGAAGCTATATTTGCGATATTTATACAGCACTCTCAACTTACCACATTTAAACCACTACAATTGCTCACCTCGGTCAACTTAGGATCCGAAGAACAAAGGATCTGGTGGTACACGTGGTCTGTCAACTGAGTAAACGCCACCATGTCATCTATCGCCTCAGATATCTTCAGCATCCGGCTGGGAAGTTAACACAAACGCAGTCATGAAAATGGGTTTTAATCAACCAGGGTTGATATTTGTGTATTTGAAACTGCACAGACAACTATGATTTCGCTGAAATAAAAGGCGAATCAGTAACTGATCATCAGTAGGATACCTAAAATGTGCGCAATTCTACAATTGGCTCCAGCTTTATAGCTGACGTTTCGAGCGTTAGCCCTTCGTCAGAGCAGACTGAGGGATTGTGGGGAAATCGGAGTGTTGATTTATGTGGATCAAAAAGTCAGGTCGTGCAACTGACTTGGATAGAATTTGGAGCATGTTATTGTCAAAAAATATTTTGAAACTATCTGAATGAAAATCGTAATTTTCATTTTCCAAATAGACCCAAACAGAAGTTCCATGACTTTTCAGGGTTGGAAAACGAATTTGTAAAATTCCATGACTCAGTTTTAGGTTTTGCACGACCCGTACGAACCACGTGACACATCTGAAACAGAGTTCAGCAACATAAAACACTGTTTGTTTGGAGGATACGAACAACATGTCTCAGGATACTGACAACCTCTTTTAACAACCGGCGGGTATGTTTACTTGTTTAAAAAGTGACGTTAATATTTCGAGCAATCTGATTGGTTCGCTATCTCTGGCTAATCGACAATGTCCACCTCCCGAGAGGCGGATACTTTCAGTTGTGGAGTAAAAACAAACAATGGCCGGCGTAAACTCACGTTCTGCGGCAGTGACAGAGGATGAAATGTTGCAAAAGTGAACGTGTTGTGTGGTTACCGAGTTTGTATATACTAATACAATTATTCTCTTCAGTCTCGGTGCACAGTGGCTTTTAGAATATTTACCTCTGTGCTTCGCATGTCGATGAATATTCTGCCACTATTCACCTCGATTTCAGAGAATAACTGTTAATTAACAAGCGTTTGTCGATGTCAGTGGATAAAATAAATGTAACTATCACTTGAAAGTTGGAGAAACGTGAACTCAAATGAAAAGTTAAAAAGGGTTAGACAATTCATTTATATCTTAGTATTATCAATGCAGAAAGAATCAACAGTCTTACCCATCTTGGCCTTTGAACAGCAAATGTGAATCTGCTTTCAACAAAGCTTCAGTTATCCTGAAGGAAAAAGCATGCATTCATTTACTGGCTTTAGCTAAATATATGGTTCAACTGACACACCTCTCTCAACGGAAACACAGTTTCTACATCTAATTTTTCAATCCATGATGGGTTACCACAACGGGAATGAGGACAGTGGACACATTCACTACTCATACACACTCACAGTTACCGGAAGTAACGTCAGAACTGTACTCACAATATCGTTGTCCTAGTTTTCAAGAGTGTGGCGAAGTTTTAGGCAAAACATCAAGACTTGTTTGAGCAAGCCTCGAAAGAGAACATTCTTTGTTAAATACTAATTCGCTAATTAGCCACTCCAGAAACTACAAAAGAATTTATGGGTTTTAATCAACAAAGGATAATATGGTATGTTTTTCACTCGAGAGCCTTTCGTCACAACAAAGTCTCAGTAATCGACGGAGTGTTACAGACATTCCGGCCACCGGCAAGACTCTTCCGAAAGTTATTATTCAGGAGGAGATTTTGGAATAGTTTAACAACTAGTGAAAAACAATCATTTAATCATTAAGTTTTATATAGTTGATAACAAATAGGATCTTAATACTTGATATTCGGCTCTTATATTTTTAATTCATCTTTTTCATTTGTTGTGCCTTTTGTAAGTTCAGTGTAGCATTTATGCAGGGGACCCTGGAGAGAGGTCCCCTGGCTAAATAAAGTTTATTATTAAATACCCAACACTGGATATTTAATTTCTGGCAATCTGACTGGCTCTCTACTCACGGTATAAATCAGGACTATATCCTGTAGTTTGTCCAAATATAGAAACTGACCGCGAAACTCTGCTTTTGCAACAGTCAAGTATAGAATACTGTCGCCATGGTTACACGGATTGACATTTAAAACCACAATACAAACAAAGTCAATGAGTTGCTTGGTATTTAATAAAACAATTATTCCACTCACGCTTGTTGAGTAAGAGCTCATGATAGCTGACTTGCTGCTCCCCACTTCATCCGCTATCTAAAAGCTCATATCCAACACGCGTTTGTGGAATAACTGTTAGTTATTATAACAGTAAATTGGCCTTACATGGTCTCGATGATGTTGGAAGTCTTGTGTTGGTAGGCGCGTCTGAAGAGAGAGACTCTCGTGTGGAACATGTCGTACACGTTGTTGGCCTCTTTGTCGCGCACACAGATCTGCAACTTGCCCTCCACTCTTATTACACGAGCAAACTTCATGAAGCGCCTGTGGATTACATGCAACCATTTCAAAAAAGTTGTGAACTGTACAACAAGTAAGTAAGCAACGGCTATATTTACCGAGTGTGACACATGACAGTAATTTTCAGATCACTGATGACCCAGTGGTCATCTCTAACAGTCCAAAATACCGACATTATCCTACTCTTATTGACAAGTGTGTGGCTTCTTTTAGGTTGAGAGATATGACCAACGGTTTTTTAAAAGTCCCTGTTCACGGACGGTGTGGCGAAAGAAGATCACCCAAAGTTCGACCCTTGTAGTCACTGTCAGAGATCTTACCAACTGTGCCAGCCTCGCTTACAAAACTCACTCCCTGATCTAACAGCATGGGGGAAGCTCCATCAAGCTGGTCTGGATCCATTCAACAATCTACCCAAATCAAGGTCCGTACTCTTTTGACCTTTGGAAATTCCATAATTTCCGTCTCTATTCTTGGTTATACCAAAACTATTCTCGATTTGAGCTTTCTTCAGCACAGTAATCTGGTTCATGATAGAAAATCTAGGTGCTCCAATTTAGGACATAAGACATTTATTTACCCATAAACCTGATACGATGGGAATCTAGCTATTTGTTGGCAAAACGATCGAGTTGAGTTTCCATTTTCTTACAAACCGTGAAAATTCCGTGCTTTGCAGGTTTCAATTCAAATATTTGTTTCGTATGAGGAACAATGGATGCAGGTGGCTCCAACAGTTTCTTTTGCTATTGGTGCGAAGGTTTTATTATAAATATAGTTATGCGCAAAAAACAACGAAAGCAACTACGTCATATGCAAGCACGGGAAATCAAGTAGCAGCGAACATAACTGAGAGCAAAACAGACTTCACTATGATTTGCATTGGTCAACTTTTAACAAATCTCAGACTCTTAACACGTCTGCAGGTTCCCCGAGAACTTTTTTTTTTTCATTTGATTTTTTTTTTTTGCTTTAAAATGAACCCTGGCTGCATAGCCGTTAGACTTACCGCCATAATTTAAAGATGCCTGGCTTCAAACACATTTCACTGTCTTCCTTTCAGGCAGAATTGTTTTTTGCATTTAGTAATTATGATCGTACTTTTGTATCAACATCAGTTTCTGCTGAGTTAATAGTTAGTTGTACCTAACCAGAGACAGAGTATGAGAAAAGAACTTTCTGAATGCCAGTAATATTCCTTGTCAGACTGGTAAGGATCTTCTTGTTAATAAAATATTTTACAATTTTGGGAATTAGTTTTTACGATTGGACAAATTCATGTGTTTTGCGGGAAGAAATTCTTGCAAATTGCGATAACCTAAATTTCTGACGGTAATTTATTTTTGCGGTTTGACGAATTTTTGTGCTAGGAAATAAGAGAGAAATGGCAAAACTGTGTTGTGACACAAGGCTAATGTTGTAATTATCACACGCTTTTGTTTTGGATTTTGCATACCGCAGGCGCGACCACCGGAGAGTCAAAAGATCTGATTCCATTCTCGGTTTGTTCTTTAGACTTTTGGAACAAATTAATTTTACCACATGCACAAAAATTTCAAAAGTAGTAGAACTGGATTTTGTTTAAAGGAAAATAATTTTTGCGGAAATATTTTTTGCGGGAGTTTTCTCTTGTGGGAATTTATTTTGCAATTTGGTCAAAAATCCGTGAAAACCGCAAAAATAAACTCCCGTAATATTTTCTTCTTGCACGGAAATTCCACTCTATATACAGCTAACCCTTGGTACAAAATAACTACCGGTGTAGACTGTTTCTTCACACACTTTACAGAATCATAAACTAAAGTGTTAAACGTGACTTACTTATAATCAAAGTTGTTCTTGATTCCCAGACAATGACAGTCTCTTGCAAAATAATCCCACTTGTCAACATCAATACCAGTTCTCTTGTTTGCTACAATCTAAAGAGACAGAGCCAACAGTGTTACTCTTGGTATAAATGTAATAAGTTGAAGTGCTGTACAAATATCCCAAATAATCCCTTCTGAGCGATAGCCCTAGAAAGGAAACGGGCCCACACAGAGGAAGAGAAAAAATCTCTTACCCCGGTGGGGTTCGAAACCACGGCCTCCGGAAGAGATCAGCGATGCTCCACCAACTGAGCTACAAGGCCAGATGGGAGCTGGTTGTGGGAAATTAAGATGGTAATAAGCGGTAAATGAACAAGCAAGTGAGGGGGTAACCAGTGTATAACATGAGGAGCTGGGGTATTTGCTTTGTTCTCGTAGATAGTAAACTGGGCACATGCCAAGCTAAATTGTGAGACAGTTGTTAGTTACAACTGAGAAGAAGTTGATACAATAACTATATCATCGGAAACTGAAAATTATGTTAATGGCGCACAGTGTGGACTAGACAGCAAGAATTCACAACCCTAAATTCTATGGCAGTGGTATTGTTCGACCAGTCAGCTGCAGCACTGCTGAGCGAACATTAAAATTTGCTGGTCTTGCTCTGAGGGACATGGATCAGCCAACCTCGGACCTGACACTGGGGAATCTGCAAAGCTGTCCTACGTTAATTCTCAGGGTTCAGAGTCAGTGCCAGTAGTATAGTAGGTATGGAATTACCCTGTTTTTTGAGGATCCAGTCGGGATCTTGCATAAATTATTCCCAAGGTAACGTCATAGCTCATAAATAAAATGCGCGGGGAATACATTATCTCTTTTAACTTCTTTACTGTTGAATAAAATGCGGAGCCAGTGGGGAAGAATACTTTTCAAACCCATAAATAGAATGCGGAAATGTGGATGAAACGAGGAGGAGAACGAGGAAATGATACTATTAGACGAGTGTTGATGAGCAGCAAGTACGTTCACCTTGCTGCATTTATGCCTGTGCTACTTACCTCCGCTTTACGGAGTTGAGAATGATCGCGCAATATACAACAATGAGAGAACCAATCAAATTGAGAGATTTAAAACAGAACACAAGAAAATTCTTCATTTGGAAAATTATAAACTTCTCGAAATACTTCCACACACACACACACACCTCGTACAGGTAACTCTTGTCGGCTGTTCTTCCCTTATAAGGCCAGTTCTGAGGAAGAAAAGATACAAACAACACATCAGCTCTATGTTTCTACATGAATCAAATAACTTCACAAAGAACCAACTACAACATATATTTTTCTATGCATTGTTGTCAGATTACCTTTTGATTAAATAAACTGATCTGCATAGCATCCAAGTAGTAAATGGTAACTTTAACCCTTCAGGCCCAGTCAGCTTATCAACACCTAAATTATTTTATATTATCCTCATAGAATAAGTCGTTTGGTAATGGGAATAAATAACTTAATGATTCAGTTTGAATAGCATCCTTGTAACAAATAAGAACTTTAAAACAAGAAGTTCTGGTCTAAAAGGCCAAGCCCCTCCTCTGTTCACGTATCTCTGTTCACGTATCCAAGCTCCAAACTTAAAGTTCAGATTTTGCAAACACGACAAACTTGACGTGTGTGTGAGTTTTTTCCTTCTATTCTTCTAAAATGTTTCAAACTTTCAAGACCTGAGTTTCATATATAACAAATGAATAAGTTTTACAAGGGTATTAGTTGGGTAACGACTGTCAACGATGTTTTGTAACTTTATAGGCCATTTTGACAGCTTTTAGTTCGATATCTTGCATCAGATATCTGAGTTTGGAGTTCGCGCTGTAAACAACAACTAATAAATCAATGAAGAAGAGATTGCCAACTTAAAGTGTGAATGGTCTGTCCACTCCCTTTTATAGCAGAAATTCCTTTTTAGGTAAGACCGCTGACATGATACCTCGTCTCGTCCTCTGTCCTTTCCAGGGCCTATAATCAGCTCCTTTATAAATATCAAATCTGTCTCATCAAGATGGTGCTTGGCAAACTCCTCCTGCAAGTTGTTAGTGCTTATCAAGTGGTCGAACATTCTTACTGACGAGTCCTCGTGCTGGTGAGAAGGAAAACAATGTCAAGTGCAACCTGTGAGGATCCCTCTCACCATTTTCGTAGTTAAGTACAAGAATGGAGAACTCTCTGAAAGAAACAACTTCTGATAACTGTCCGGGGTTTGGGACACTTAGGACCTGTCCACACGTATCCGAATTATTTTGAATCCGCAAATTTTTCTTTGCTGATTCAGTTTCCGTCCACATGTATCAGGCAAATCCGGAATGCGAATGCGAAAAGAAGGGTTTCTTAAATCCATTCTCTAGTGTGGGAATTTTGAACACACTAAGAATCTAGAATAGTGTGGACGGTTCAATCCAGATATTCTTTGATCCAATGAGGTAAAGTAAAGGAACCAACTTTGCTCTTCTTTTTTCTCTTCGATTTCTGTCTTGATTGTGACATATTAATTAAATAAAAGTTTAAGGAGCGTAGAAAGAATGAAGAAGAACGGATCAGTGGACGAAGTGATGAATTTGCCGCCAAATTGGCTTTTGCGCATGTTCTGTTGACAATATTTACAGAGGAGTCTTGGATACTAGAGTGAACCCGGATGCGTGTCGACGGACAAATTTGATTCCAAAACACTACTTGTGGACGCGCAAATTTTCAAATATGAAAAAAACCCTAAAGATACAAAAACATCCGGATACGTGTGGACGGGGCTTTAGCTGAACGCCATTTTATAAAAAGTTAAACTTCGTTGATAAAGTTAAAATAACGGCATTCAGTTAAGTACGCAAAACCTACGTGTGTCTAACACACATTTTGTATATTTTGAGGGACTCATCAAACATTGCTTGAAAAAGAGTCAGAACACCCACAATGTGTAGATGAGTGTTCATGATCTAGGGACCAATGTTTTGGTCAAAGGAGTGGTACTATCATTACTATGTGATTTGACTGCTGCTTTCAAAAATGCTAGTTTCGAAAAAACACCTGTTCTTTCTATGTGGGCGAGTAAGCTGAAGTATGCATTTTAATCAATTTGGGTTGATATGGTATGTTTTTCACCCATATGATTTAAGCGAATAGTTCAAAAATGTGTGTTTTTACTGCTTTTTAGGCAAGGTGTGCTAGTCGCAACATATGTAGAGACCAATGAACACGTTTTTCGAGTTTCAATTGTATTTGGGGCTACATCTTAAAGCTGTTTTATCCTTTGAGACAACAAAAAAACTCACCTAAGTGGCACTCGCTACATTATACTATCTATACGTTTTTCATGTCGCCCAACTTTCAAAACTTGCAGAACTTTCAGACAAGTTTAGAATGATCATTACGAGTTCACCCAACGTTTAGGGAAAAATCATGTTGGCCTACCTTCCAGTCTGAATCTGGCCGTGCTTGTGGTATGAACATCGAGTCAAACATATGAGAAAATGGTCCATGACCTGCGCAAATAAATAAGAAAAAACTTCTAACAACCAACAAAACATGACATGTAGCAAGCAAAACTAAGTACTAGCTATATAATATACTTTTTCATTTTTATGCAATCCTTCAGGGTTTAAGACAGCTATAAGTTACTGCCCACCAAATCTTATTTCAAAGGAGCCACACATTCCATTGTTCTGGTCAGGGCAGCACTGTGCGTGTATCGGTAGACTCTGTGAATTGTTTATTGGTTACATTTGTCTTGAAACAGACAAGACAATTTATTTAAAAGATGAGACAAAACAAGATGAGACATGATGAGACGAAACTAGACACGACAAGACGAGGCTAGACAATATGAAATGAGACTGTGAAACGAGACAAGGTGAAAGCAGACGAGACCAGGTGAAACAAGACAAGATGAAGTGAGACGATATGAGGCAAGTCGAGATGAAACAAGACAAGGTGAGACAAGGCGAGACGAGATGAGATAAGAAGAGATGATATGAAACAAGACAAGTCAAGATGAAATGAGACGAAAAAAGACAAGATAAGACCAAGCACAATAAGATGAGGCAAGATAAGCCAAGACAAGACAATGTAATTATAATACAAGGTGAGATGAGGAGAGACAATCTTGAACAGATCGTGAGACGAGTCCTGAGAAACAAGACTTGGTAAGACAAAACAAAACAAGATAGGACCAGACTAACAGGATGAGGCGAGGCGATACTGCGCGAGACCTGACCAGACTAAACAAGACAAGAAAAGATGAGACAAGACGACAATGGTAAGAGACATGGCAAGACAACATGATGAAACAAGACAAGACCAGACGAGATGAGGTAAGACAAGATGAGACGAGGTGAGATGAGATGAGACAAAATGAGACAAGATGAGTCACACTGAAGACGAGATGAGACGAAACAAGATGAGACAAGATGAGATGAGATGAGACAAGACAAGATAATACAAGCAGGGCTGTAGATGGACTCGAAATTTGGGGGGGGCATTTGCCCTCTCTGTCTGACGGTAGCTGCGGCCCTGACAAGATGAAATAAGGCTGTGCAAGACCAAATGAGACAAACAATCACTAGGTAAGATAAGATGAAACGAGGCGAGATAAGACTTGACATGGTGAAACAAGGCTTGCAAGATTAGAAAACACGACACAGGTTTTTATTGTTGTTCCGAAATAATCTCCCTGTTTGTTTGATACACAAAATACTTGTATAACATCGTGACTGATTTCAACAAACATGATTCGCATTACATTCAATTTACCACTGTTGGACACAACTTTACACACAAAATTGATTTATTTGAAGTTTTGCTACATTGGACTTTAAAACTTTAGTTTAAAGTTTTGTTTGTTCTACCATGACATACTTAAACTGTTTGAGAACACAGGAAGCAATTATAATTTATTTAACTGAACATACACATTCACAATCTTACCCAGGTCATGACAAAGTCCTGCAATCGAAACACATAGTAAATCTTCATCTGTGATTCCAAGTTCTGGTTGGCGCTTCTTGAGGCTTTTTGCCAGACGATAGGCAAGATAGCCTGTCCTAGATATTAAAGTTACCAAACCATGCTGTGTTAGAATTGACCTGTGTCTTAGAAATTGCTTAATTGACAACAAAAACAAATTTTATTTTTTCATGACTTACATTTCATTTTACACTGGTCAGTACAGTTACAGAGATATGGTATATAAGATGGATAAAGAGATTCCCAAAATACCCCTAGGCTAAACAATCGGGAAGCCTTTTGTTAAATTAATTAAAATTTTTGCATAAAGTCGGAGATACAGACAACCTACTGTGCAAGAACATAAACACGGGTCAAACATTAATAAGAAGTAAAAACTATTGCAAAAAACAACAAAAAACTTAGAACTTTTACAGCTACATTAATTAGTTTGTGCTTATTATATATCCAATACCATCATTTACTCTAAATATGTTTCAGGCTTTATCAGGAATTCTTTCTCGTAGTCTTAATCTCTCCGTAACATCTCTTTCTGAAAATATTAGTATTCGGAATATTTCCGAAGAATTCTGAAAATTGTCAAAATCGCATGGCATATTCCACCATATCCCACTTGAAAGTATTGCATAATATAAAAAAATTACATAACTAGCATATATTTAATAAAACCTACCCAATTGAGTGCTCAAATCTGTTATGTGATGCTCCAGGGAAAACATAATAACAGCCACCTGAAAGTACAAGTAAGTTAACACAAAGCATCGACTACAATTTGTTAAAAATCATCATAATTCTAATGCAATTACTGTCAGTACTATTAAGATTTACCAACCCAGGTGAAAAGAATACTGTCTAGTGTTTACAAGTGGTTGGTTGATCATCCGGGTTTGTGTATAGTCCTGAGAAGCACTCTGGTTGTGACTGACATTTTGACAACCTGTGTGGAAGCTAATATCTTCACTCTGAAGATGACTTCCACACAGGTTTTCAAAACATTAGCCACAACCAACATAAGTTCTTCTCATAACTATGTCACCCGAATGATCAACCAACCACAATCATTCACTCACCCGGGTTCAGACCAGTCACCCAGGTATTAATAATATGAGTATCAAATTTCTCACCTAACTGTTTTATGTTCCTCAGCCTCTGAAACTGTGGTGTGTCAATAATCTTCACACACAGCGGATGGACCTCAATATGACCATGAATAGGGTCATTGAAAACCTGTGGTACATAAAGCAAGATTCAAACAAAATTCCTCATAAAAAGTTCATTGATAAACCTCAAGAATGACATATATGCATGTATGTGATCTAGTTATGATTCAGCCCCAACTACATGTACGCCATATGACGTACTGCTCAATTCTCCTAAACTATCTCCATAGTTTCCTTGTAGACAGGTTGGGATAATTTTGTTTTTCATCTTAGATAGTTTAGAACTGTGTATGATCATTTACTATATTCTCATTACCAAACAACTTATTTTGTGTGGATAATGTAGGGAGAACTTACACACTGATAAACTGGCTTGGGCTGAAAGGATGAATATGGGTTTTACTCACCAAAACAGAAAAAACAGTTACCTTGGAATGCGATACTGGCGACACATCTGGCGTCATTAGGTTGTTGGACAAGGACCCGTATAACCGAGCAAGAAGGCTCAACACTTCACTTATTTGATCTTCATTGCTGCAAAGTTTTCAATTGGAGGAAAATATTGTTGAGTAATAAAACTGTACAAACAGATTGTTTTAAAGTTACTTAATACTAACATCAAAAAGCAATAACAGATATTATTTTTTTAAAAGTAAGATTCATCTTACTCATCAAGTACGACTTTAATTTGTGACTATACAGGACTAGCACTGCTTGCTTTCCTGCAAGGTCTAGTTTCTTGAAAGTGGTTTACTTTTAACCAGGGTTCAGGCAAAACTTTAAATTAAATTATTTTATCCAGAAACATGTCTGGTCTTTTTATGTATTACTGAGGTATTGCCACTCTGAACAGCTCTATTTTCAGGTTGTTATCAAGGTTTGAGTTCCATACTTTATCTAGGGCATTACATGCTTGCCAGGCTAGTGACTTTCTGATCCTAACAAACCCGAAATGACAGCCCAACTCAATCTTTAAGGAGTAAACCTAACTGCCGGTTAAACTTTAACCCTGACGGCTGAGTTAGCAGTATTACTCACTTTCAAACAACCCCAATGACCAATCCTAGCCCATGTCTCATATTTTGATCAGAATGAGTGGTACTAAAACTCTTACTACCCAAATCGGTATATTGGCTCAAATCTTAAATTTCTAAATTTAGAAACTGGGCGATCAAGAATAGGGATGAACGAAGATTGAAGTATGAGGTCAAATGTATGCTAAAATTTATAATTTTATACACTACGGTTAATACATAAATTTATATTATAATCTTATGACTTAAGTTTAATATTTTTTTTCATTCTTCCAATCATGAACAGTGCCTGAGACAAATAATGTAACAACTCTTGCAACACAGATCAGTAGATATTAAGTAGATTCTGAAGTTTGATCTGACAGCACCATCCAATCAACTTCTGAATGACAAAAAAACATCCAAGGATCAAACAACATCAAAAGCAGTCTGTAATTGCAGTGAGGAGTGAAGTGGTGAGCTGCATACTAGCTATTTGGTTGCGACTGCAATTTTTTTTGTTATGCCACAACTCTTGATTCAGCTTTGGTACATGGTCCATGGCCTCGCTTTCATGAACATGCCCCCTTTGAAGCTTAGAGGGCCATTCCAAAACATCCTCCATTGCCATGTGCTTGTGGATTGTGTGGCCAAATTTCAACTGCTTTGGACTTTATGTTCCTCGTAGTGCCTAATAATTACAGGTGATAAACTAACAGCAAAAATTTCCCCACTCAACATAACAAGAACCTTGATTGGGAAATTTTTTAGCTCTCTTGCTTTTTACCTGCACACGTTAGTCTTTTGACCACTGTACATGTCACATCATCTCCAATGATCAAACACTACAGAATCCAAACCACTTATTTGTAGCTCAGTCTACATTAACTTATCCATTTTCTTTTGTGCACAAGTTTATATTTGATTTCCTTTGAAAAAGCACTCTTCCCTCTGATAATTACTATGGCCTTTGCATGTAGTAGATTTGTAGGGGTCCTGACTAATACTTATTCAAGGCCTGTACCAGTACACTGTTTTAAGCAACATTCCTGGCTGCACTTCACTTTCAATTTGAAACTTCTAGTAGTTACAGCACTATCTGTGTCAAGTACTTACTCTATTCCCATCTTTCTCAGATCATCGGCTTTCAAAGATGCAACGGATTTTCCTGTAACATGGTTTGCTGGAGAGCAGTGAAAAAACACGTATAACAAACTTGTACTCATAGAAAATGTCACATGTAGCTTGTATTCTGATTAATTATTACCCTGGATGCCAGAGGTCTACTTTGTTCACAGCCCAAACTGTTAAAAGCCGACGGCCGGCCGAAGGCCCAAATCATGGAATTGTGATGAAACTATTTTATGAGGGGGAGGAAGGGTTATCCCCCTATAATGAGACACCTGGAGAGAGATTCATGCATTCATTGTAGACTAGCTACTTGGCTAAGAAACTATTTTATATTTAAAAGAGTCATCAAACTTAGATTGTAATATACTCATAAATGATCTAACAAGACAGTTCCTGGGTCTCAGACAATCCACAGTTTATACAAAAAGTTGACTGTCATGAATGTAGAACAACTGTATAGCTCGAATTATTAAATTTAAAAATGTTTCTTTGCTGCTAATGAAAGACAACCATTCCCCAGGGCTTACATACCCTTTATAACACCTCTTAAACATCAGAAACAATACAATAGCAGAACACAAAGAGCACCACAGTGAAAAGTAGTATTTGCATACTTAATTTACATACAAACTCTCAAGAAGGCAGCAGATGGCTGCCAAAAATTCATTTTTTTTTGTTTTAGTTTTTATAGGTCAGATTGATGTTTTCTAAATGTAAAAGAAATATTTTTAATCATGAACACTGGCTGCCTAAACAGCACAGAGAACTATTTGTTTAGTTCCATTGCACCGGTTCATAGACCATAAAATACCATGATTCTGACCTTTTAAAATTGACACCCAGGGAGGTGAATTTGAAACTAACCAGTATGCACTCCCAGGTCCCCCTCTCTGAACAAACAAACAAACAAACAAACAAACAAACAAACACACACACACACACACACACACAC
>JAOEJI010301884.1:0-27048 GCA_025448255.1 Umimayanthus chanpuru | reverse complement strand
ATTTATATACCCTGTTCTAAACTCGAAGGCCTGAAAACCATACCCTGGCCAGCAGCACATACCCGTACAGTCAATGTATGGGAGTACCTCCCCCCCCTCCTCCCCTGGGGCAGGTACAGTGTGTTAAGTATGTGCAGATATACATGGATTTCATTATTGCTAGGAGTATGTCCAGGCAGTTCGTTAATACCAGGAGTATGTGCCGGTTGGTGCCTGGAACATGTTACAGGTAGTGCAGCCATAATTTTTATACTACATTACATGTTACTGTGCACAGCTGTCTTTAAAGACTGGACGGTGTAGAAATTATTTAACTGGGCATCGAGTTAGGTTCAGACAGTTCTAGGGGGACTTTTTTAATTCATATAACTGTCATGCAAGTTTCTCATTTTTAAAACAATATCGGAGAGTCCATTAGTGTATCAGTTTATTTGTTTACATGTAGAAGCCAGTGGAAAACTGGGATCCCCAAACTCCCATTTTTTGACCACCATTTATCACATTATCACAACTGAAACAATAACAGTAATAACAAATATATATATATACTGTTGTGAAAACCCATACAAAAACTGTAGCATTTGAGCGATTATTCATAAACTTACAAAAACCTTCAATTATCCTTTAAAGTATTTGGAATGAATGAATCTCAGACTTCAAGGTTATTTCTGCTGTGCTTTATTAACATATCTAATATACATGTATCATGTAGTTTATCAATGTTGCATTTGGCAGGCTATACAACAGAAGAACATTGAAGGAGCCAAGATATATGCAGAAAATGCCATAAGAAAAAAGAATGAGGGGTTAAATTTTCTACGACTAGCTTCGCGTGTTGATGCAGTTGCCTCAAGAGTTCAGTCTGCTATGATGATGAAACAGGTCAGTGTCAACACTAAATGTAATTATTATTATCCCCTACAGAGTTTTGGTCCTGAGTCCAAAACCTGCAGAGGCAACATGACAGTAGTCCCAATGTGTATATAGCAGTAAAAATAAATATTTTAAATATTTAAAAATATTTTTGAATTGGCAAAAGGATTCCAATTTGGAGAAACTGGGTGTGAAAGGTGGTATTGGATAATGTTTCAGCTGTCTCTTGGGATGTAAGGTACTATCGGATGGCTTTTGAAGCTTGCCTCAAGGTCATGTTGAAGAGCTTTGCAAACCTAAGTTGAGCAAGCATATTGGTGTGGAAATTAGTTTAATTTAAGGCTGATATAATTATAAGCCAAACAAGCAAACAAGAGGGAAAATGGATCTATTACACAACTGGGATCAACAGTGTTTTGAATTTACATGTACAGTTTTCAGCAATGTCAGTTTAGATCCTGACTAGTATAATCAAGGTGAACAATCTAGGTGGACAAAATCATCAAAGTTTGCAGCTGACATACCAATTTCTGGCTCTGTGAAAGAAACTAATGTTTTTGATTCTATTGCAAGAGTTATTATTCGATCACTGCCAAAGATTGCCAAATGGCAAATAATTGAAGTGTACAGCAATCTTTCACAGTTGGCTGGAAACAGTGATTAGTTTTATTAATGCATTTGTACAGGATGTCTGTTATTCAAACAGTGCATGTGTCTAAGAATTGCTGGTCCAAATCTTGCCAAAAGCTCTGACAAAAGCCACTCAATATTAATACAGGAACATCTGCTATTTTTTTGTTAGAGACAGACAAGCTAGCTTATAAGTTAATTTTTGAAATATGTGATCAACAACATGTATCCATCAGATGCTGGTAGTGTGGTCCGTAGTGCTGTGATTCATGTACAACCAAATGTAGACTGGTTAAGAAACTGGACAGTTTCTTTGTTATAACTGTCACAGTATATGTTTTTGTTCTCTATTTCTTTTGTTCGTTTGCCTTGACTATGCACAAAACACAAAAAAAGTAATGACAGAAATGCAAAATAATGAACAACTTAACCGGTAAAGTTAATTTGAGCTCACTTGTAGAACAAAACAATGTGTGTGGTCACAATTTTTTCAACATTTTAAAAACAAAGCAGCTTTGTTTACTTCCTTTAAAAGTTGTTCCAAACCAGTTACCATCAATAGTTTTATTGATTATGAGAGAATCTATGATAGAAACTATTTTGGAGGAGGTCCCAGGATAAATAACAATGTCATTACAGGTCACAAAAAACATGGATGGTGTGGTGAAAGGGTTGGACAAAGCAATGCAGTCCATGGACCTACAAAAGGTGCAGTGAGCCAATTGTACAGTCAAGACTTTTTTTGAGTTGTAACAAGTTAAAATTGTTAATAATATATATTGAAGAAGTTATCAAGAAAATAATTATTATATTTTGTCATGAGTTTTTATAGTCATCTGTGTCAGAATAGATATAATTATGTACATAATTATTTTTTTTTTTCAAAATGTTTAAACAGGCTAGTGATATACATGTACACTGTGACGGGTTTCATTATTGGAAAAATTGCATATTTTATGCAAAAAAATAATTTGGGATGCAAAAATTGAATACTGTGCATTGACCACTGAGATACAGAAGATCACTAATTACACCATGCTTATCGCTGGCGGTAACCTTTTGGAAAAACCAGCCATATATAATAATTATCTATATATATATATATATATATTGTACTGTAAATGGTGAATGCATCATGAGCTCAATAAAGATTAATAAGATTATTAAATTCGGAAGTGATCCCAAGAGAGGAGGTGGGTCCAAGCTGGAGTGTCTCAGTACATGTATATTTAATTTATCTCTGTTTCAATTCCCAGATATCAGCAACTATGGAGAAGTTTGAGGGAATGTTTGAGGATCTGGATGTACACACCCAGGTAGAGTACTTACACATCGAGCTGTCTCAACACAGTCAATTGCATTTTCTTATTGTCTTTAGTTGGTACAACACTAATTACACTGTTTTCCTAAATGATGGCTGGTCTTTTAGTAATGTCAACATAGATCTGCTTAATGATAGACCAATGAAGAAGTCCATTGTCCCATTGTCTCAAAAAACAGTTGTGATTGGTTGCTACAGAAACAGACTCAGAAATGAAATATGAATGGTTTGATCTTTTACTTTAAGCAGTTTGTTCAAAATCATTTAAATAATTTGTGTGTCAAGCTGATAAAAAGCATTTCCTACCGTTCTATGAAAAGTTATTTTTTTCAGTGTTTACAAAGGTATAGCACCCTTGAGAGAAGACCAAAAATCATGTTGATCATTCTGCTAGCTAGGAAGAATAAATTGTTGCATGCTAGTAGATTGAACTCGACGTGGCATTACTACTGCACACAGAATTGTCAGTGCAATATTCAACAGTTATCAAAGAAAGGAAATAAAACTGGTAGACTGGTTTGAAGTGGATACATGTATGCAGACCTGCAGAAATTGCACAAAACAATCGTTTCATTCCTGCATCAATTATACCAGTTCTGTTTTGCATAACCCATTTCTCACTCATGTGTGCTAGCTTGTAGCCTGTTTTCTTGGGTTGAGATCCCATGATTTTATAAGTTAAATATAAGCACACATAGCACAACAGATCAGGCTATATTGTTTTTCATCCAAAAGGGCAATACTATGTTTTATAATGTTTTTTATTGCACATGCCACATGTGTTATGTCCTAATAATTTGTACGCAACCTGGAGAAATTGACATTTATTTTGAAGTCATAAAACAAGTTATACAAAATAAAATAGGTTAAGCAAAAACGTTTTGCTTTACCCACTTTCAGGTTATGTAATTTTTTAAATTTCTGCAGGCCTGGATGTATGGTACACTTATAAGGAATGGTGGTAAAAACTGTTATTCACTTGTCTCTATCTAGTTATCCCTATGTGTTTGAGCCATTTGCTGTTGCAGGTCATGGAAAGCTCAATGGGTGATGCCACAACGCTGACAACTCCTCAAGATCAGGTATATTTTACTCAGTTTTACTGTCCAAAAGAAGTTTGATATGGTATGTTTTTCACCTGTGGGATATGGTGTTTAGCTGATGTTTCGAGCGTTAGCACTTCGTCGGAGCAGACTGTATTACAACAGTCAAATATCTCCAATAAGTGAATCATTCATCAGTTTCCCTGTATCAACTTAATACATGTATTATAATTATGCTGATGCCATAAGGAAAGGATAGATGTTGATAAACCTGGTGCATTGTTCTGATGTTGCTGCAGGTGGAGGCTCTCATACAACAGGTGGCCGATGAGAATGGACTGGAAGTGATGAGTCAGCTTGAAGCTGTTCAACCAGGGACGTCAACACTAAAAGCAGGAGAAAGATCACAAGGCCAGGAGGAGCAGCTTAGCAGGAGGTATGAATAAGTGCAGCGACATCTAGACAGCTACAATTCATGGGTATTTGAATTCAGTACCAAAAAGATGTTGAATGTCCTTGAAGTCAGTGCCTAAAATCCTTGAAAATTGTTGAATTCAGTCTCTTAAAAGTCCTTGAATTTGGTGTCTAAAAAGCCTTTAAAAGACTTTGAAAGTTTTGAAAAATGCTTGCGTTCATGCAGTGTTTAAAACTCCTTCAAAGTCCTTGAATGATTCAGTGCCTATTGCCATTGAGAGTCCTTGAATGCAATACCAAAACAACCTTGATAGTTCTTGAATTCAATGCCTAAACATCTTTGAAAGCTCTTAAATAAAGTGCCCAAAAGTCCTTGACTGAGAATCCATGAATTTAGTGCCTTAAAGTCCTTGCAAATCTTTGAATTCAGTGCCTAAAAAGCCCTCGACTGTCTTTGAGTTAAGTTTTAACTTGAAGTTTGTTAGAACAAATTTTATAGAACGTACAGACAGGTATATTCTCTAACCTTATTTGTTAGAAACATTCCCAAAGACTTTGGAGATTCTGAAAGAGACAAGGCTGGATTTTTGAGTGTGAAAGAATATATAAATTTAGACTTGTTAGGGACCTTGGAAGGACGGAAGATTCTGTTTCAGGATGAGGTTTTTCTACATTCTGGTTTTTGATCATAAGAACATCCCAACATTCCAACCATCCAGTAATTTGTTTCAAACGAAACAAGCTTCAAATTATAGCACAACTAACTGACTGCAGTTGGAACACTATTTCATGACAAAGATCAGTGAGAAAAAGGGTGTGGGGGGAGCAAATAACCAGCAGAAGATTATAACCTCTTCAAATATTTTTGTCTAAGCTACTAGTAAATAAGTGGGGAAAATGTTAAAAATGAATAGTAATTGACTGAGTGTGTAGATATATTTGTGTGCATAAAATGAAAGGTTCCCAACAAACATGTTTTAAATAATGAACAGAAAAATCAAACAATGAAATGAAAACCTTTCGTTTCAAAGGAAGAAAATACAAGTCCACTCAAATACAACTTTTCACGTTCAAATTTGATTAATGTACATATATAATTATAAAATGTGAAGTATTTGGCAATGTGTACCTAAAAATCCTTGAATGTCCTTAAACTTAGTGCCAGAAGCCCTAATTTTAACACATACTATGCATATTTCGCTATACCACCTCCGATCCCAGAGGCAATTGTACCCATTTATTTGACTGAGCACCCACTGGATCGGAGTTCGCTATAATCAAACTCATATCCAACAAGCGCGAATTCATGGAATATATGTTTTATTAAATTTCATTGAATTCGGATTGCTCAAATACCTTCAGATTTAACTTCCCGCTCAATTTTTTCAGCAACAGTCTTTTTATCCTAAGCGTAATGTATAGTAATAACCCTTTGTCCTCGATCATTCGAACCTACTGCAAACTCGAAGAGGTATCTTAGTCGTTTTGCTACATGGAGCATTCGCCACCTACCAGTTCGCCACCTCATAGAAGTCGATTTGCCACCCAGCAAGTGGGGTTCGATTTCAATATTTTTTTCAAAAAGGATAATTTTTTAGTTGCTGTGTTTGCGGATCGCTTCGGCGCAATAAAAAACTGTAAGACTTCAAGATAATCGAGAGCATATTTCAAAACAAAGTGTACACAACACATTACCAACCTGGCAATCAAGAAATTTGTTGATCTTCATTATGGAAGTTTTATTTTTCAGTGCTTGATTTCAGTATACGACGGAGAAATGTTTATAATTATTTATTTGCCTGCTGTGTTTGCGGATCGCTTCTACGCGCGTGTTATTCGTCTGAACTACGAAAAACACTTTGAACTTCAAGAAAATCGAGGACACATCTCAAAAACAAAGTATAAACAACACATATGAAATAATGTAGTTCTGTTACTAAGGTAGGTGGCGAACTTGCTGGGTGACGAAACGATTTCTATCAGGTGGCGAACTTGCTGCGAAACGACAGTAATTCTTCGAAGAACCTTCATTTCTGTTGCGCAAAAAAACCTTCAGAGTTGCATCCAGAGGAGGTTGGTTATCTTGAAGGTTCGAACTGTCAGGATTCGACAGTGCCTAAGTTAAATTCCTTGAAATAAAATTTTATTCATTTTTCAACGACATTGTGTCATCACACTTGTAATCACTTGGGCTTTTGTCTTTCAGTCGTGGTCATTAATTCGGGATTTTTTCATCTTTTACAGACTTGCAAGTTTGAGGAATTAGCTTGGCAATGACCAGCCAGTGTAACAACTAGTAGATCAGCGCCCCTTTGTACAGTCCTTTGAAAAACGTTCTTGGAATAGAGACTTTCTTCTTGGTACAATGGAAGTAAAATACTGAAAATGATTCCTTTGAAAACAATTTACCTGTGGAAATCATTGATCTTTCTATTTTACTTTCAGTATCGCATCAGAGGTGCAGCGTCTGAACATGTTCTAGTTTTTTCTAAATGGTTTCAAAAGCAATTGTGAAACTATTACCCCAAATGATACACTGAATTTAAAGGTAGTGCAGACCCTTATGGTCGTAGGAAATGTCACCAAGAAATCGATTGGTTAGTGATATACCGCAAACTTCCGAATCCCATTGGCTTGTATTCGGAGGGAACCTGATAATTAATCTTGAAATGGACATAAACCAATGTAACTTTGTTCATAACTCGTCCGATGAACAATGTAACTTTGCTGCTATTGCCAGTACTCAGAGTCTTTGGAGACAACTGATTAGAATGACCACTTAACGGGTGCATGTGTCTATTGTCATTTTAAGGTTGAAGATCTGGAGATGCAAAACTCCATCCAGTTGTGAGCCCAAACGATTTGAAACGCAAAACTCCCTCCGGATATACCCCCCCCCCCCCCCTCAATATAAGCCCATTCGAATACTGGCCCCTTAAAAGGTGCTTGGACAGCTTTAAGCCTATGGGCTTATATTCGGAAGTTTATGGTATGGCACAACTCGCAAATTTGTTTCTTTTACTTTAGTTTGAGCAAATGTACAAAGTAACGAAACAGTAGGTCCTTCATGAGTAAAATATATAAAAGTGTAAATGTAAATTTTTATACCAGGAATTTCAGATATTGCCAATCAGTTGGTAATGTGAGAAATGGATTTCAAAGCAGTTCATTTTCTTCCCCGAAAGTTCGGGCGAATTTTAGCACGCAGTCGAACCTATTTAATACATTCTCCAACACCACTTTGGCCTTCTTCCCAAGCGCATTTCTTTTTCAAAAAAATGTAGACAATTAACTTGACGATGAAATAAAAGACAATTTACCATAACGAATCGTCCGCACCTGCCCATGTCGTCTGTTAGGAGAGGAAATTAATACCGCGTTCACACATAAACATGTTTAATTAAACTGACTTTTTCAAGGTGTTAGTTCTTGTAACTAGCATTTAGTAGCAAGCATAAAAATCTTCAGGACTGAATCCAATTTGGATTGCTATTTTCATAAATTGTTTGCTATAAATTTTGAGCCGAAAGTCTTGCTGTGCTGGAAAATATTTTTTAAACCTGTTTAGTTAAACAACATTAAAACATGTTTAAGCGTTAGTGTGAATGGGGTATAAGACTGTAACTGTCGCTAAAGATTGACTCAGATCTTAACTACAACAATCATGTGGTTGAGTTAGCTTAAGCATAGTTAATAGAGCGAACTGGTTATGAGACTCGGCCAGTTTCTTTGTTATAGGTTTTTGTTCTCTATCTCCTTTGTTCGTTGGCCTTGAACGTGCACAAAACACAAAAGGTATTCAGATGCATATGAACAACTAACCAATCAAAATACTTGGACTAACACATTGGACAAAACAATGTGCACGGTCACGGTTCGTTCAACCTAAGACAAAGCAGCTTTGTACACTCTTTTTGAAAACGCTGACGTCACAATAATCATAAAAAAACAGCCATTTTTGTCGTTTTCATCAATTCCTTCTTTCGGTTGGATTTCGATATCTTTAGTAGCTTTTAGTATTTCGAGTCCATATCAAAATGGTGGGAAGAAGAACAGGGAAGCCAAATCTATCACGGGCTCAATTAGGCCATAATTATGCGCATGCTCAAAGGTGCATATAAGCGTTTCTGCCGCTGGTGATTTTTGAGTGCCGACGGAAAACATTTTCTCGGTTTTCATGTATGGACGGCAAACTGTTGTTGCGTTTTCAGAGTGAAAACGCCGTTTTAAAATTTATCCGGCATACTTTGAATGGGGCATTCAAAACAGTGAATTTTCCGCAGAAATAGTGTACATAGGAAAAATGGGACAATATTCATTCATGCATGCCAGCAATTATTCAGATACTTACTCCCATGAATGGACTTTGAACTCGAACAGACTGAAACCTTTGCGTTTTATAAAAAGAAACAACGATATTTTGAAAAGATTTGCGTCTGAGCAAAACTCAAACAGGCGTACGCATCAAGAAGGGGCTATAATGCTTCCAGTTATGCTCGTCGTTGTTATGTACTATTTAAAGTATAATAA
The DNA here is from genome assembly GCA_025448255.1 of Umimayanthus chanpuru. Lineage (NCBI taxonomy): Eukaryota > Metazoa > Cnidaria > Anthozoa > Zoantharia > Parazoanthidae > Umimayanthus > Umimayanthus chanpuru. The sequence continues at coordinate 18,237 of JAOEJI010301884.1, read as the reverse complement.
ATGCCGCAGTGTACCGTTATTTTCAGTCCAATGTGTTTACTTTGAACTTCAAGTGGTTTATTTTTAATGTTTCATGCAATGAGTTTGCTTTTCATTTTCACGTATCATTAATCACGAACTAATTATCAAGCGCGCATCTCGTCTACGTGTGTCGGCTTGCTGCCTGCATTCCTCATTAGCCCCGCCAATCCACCCCTTTTGACTAAAATGTATAACTTGTTGCGAATGAGATCAGCCCTTTTCATAGGCTTACGTAACGTAGGGTCAAATTAAAATAATTGACAGCCAAACATGAGATATGGAACTTTTTAAATATTCCGTTCATGTTTTGCTCATTTAAAAAGATAGTGAAAATATTGAGGCGAAGTTTTAACTTTTTACTTGGGTCTGAAAAAAGACCTATATGTTAAAACTGATCGACCCTTTTATTTTCAATGTGTGATTTTCAACCTTTGAAAGCGTTTTAAAATCGTCAACTAGCTAATGTCATGTTCTTTGAATTTCTTTTTCAAAGAAAGAATGAAAAAAACACTGAGGCAAGCGAACTCAGTCACTGTAAGATCTAGATTATACGGTCAATTAATTAATTCCTTATATCAACTCAACATAACGCAGGCATGCGGGTATTCTCTGTAACTTTACTCACTGACTTGTCGTGGGCGGATTGATTGTTATAAACACAATTACAATACTATTGATGAGTCGCTTTTTTTTCTTTTAATCGCTCTTGGATAAATATTGATTTTGTTTCAAACAAGCCTCGTCAGTATGTATTTATAGGCCGAAAAAAAAACAATACATGTGATTCAAGTTTCTAAGTGCCCTTTCAAAGCAGACATGTTTATTAAAACAAAGTTTTTCAACATTTTAACTTCCGATCGGTTGATCTCAAGCCATGTGCAGCCTTGCTTTCTTTGCAAAATAATGTGATTTTGTCATGTCTGATACAACAACAACTATTAGTTCATAAGCAAAACATTGTAATATTTATAAGTCCCCAGTCACACTTCTTTCTTTAAAGAGGTTTAAATACGTAAAAATGTTAACAAGATATAGAATTATGTGACCGAAACCACACCATGCAAATATTTTGTTTGGCCTTCCAGAGTTACAAGAATAATACCTGGTAATTCCAAGTTGTTACCGACAAATTTTTCAAAATGTTTCATGTAGGAGTGTGCAAAGTGTCTCACTGTTACTCTCACAAGAATATTGCAGTTTATTTTTAAAACTGATGCATGGCAGCTCTGATTGCCTGGCTCGTATAGCTCCTATGGTTATTCCAGGCAACCAGCACCGATCTATTTATATAATTTTCCTTCTTTCTGAAATTAACATGCGTGCAACAGACCAGGTAAATAAAATGTTGTACTTGTTGTTGTTGGTTGATGTTGTTGGTTGATGTTGTTGCTGTTGTTGTTGCTGTTGTTGTTGTTGTTGTTCGGTTGTTGTTGTTGTTGTTCGGTTGTTGTTGTTGTTGTTCGGTTGTTGTTGTTGTTCGTTTGTTGTTGTTGTTGTTCGGTTGTTGTTGTTCGGTTGTTGTTGTTGCTGTTGTTCGGTTGTTGTTGTTCGGTTGTTGTTGTTGTTGTTCGGTTGTTGTTGTTGTTGTTGTTGTTGTTCGGTTGTTGTTGTTGTTGTTGTTGTTCGGTTGTTGTTGCTGTTGTTGTTATTGTTGTTGTTGTTGTTGTTGTTGCATCCAAGACTTGAAAACTGAGACAAGAAAATATATACTGTATGCGATGTTGTAAGTTTGTTTGAAGTGTGCAATGGTGTTTTGGATTACAAAAGCGAGAGAAAGTCAGTCCTGAGCAAAAGAAATATAGACGGCTACTTTGCCGAAATATTGACATTGACTGAAACTCCACCAGTGGTTAAACAAACGCATTTAGGGATATTTTTATCATTTCCTTTTTTCTTATTGCGATTTAGTAAATAAAATAGAAGCTCGATAATGCGTACGGGAAGTTCAAGAGACCCATAAGGATTTGTAACAAATAAAGCTCACAAACGCTCCAGATTAGTTTAGATGGGAAAAGAAATCAATAGTTATTATTTCGACAAATTAAAGTCAAACAGCTTTTTAATTAATATTAGGTACTGTTAGCCTTGCTGAATTACTATTATGACTGTAAATTAATTCTGAAAAGCCCCCTGGGGAGAAGTTATAGTAAAGTATTGTATTGTAAACAGAAACACTCACAGGAAACTTTGTACTGCATGACATCTTTCTCGAGCTTTCCTGCTTGGCAGGTGTCGCAGTATTTTGAGCAAATTAGAATAAGGAATGGGCCGAAAGTACAACGGAAAGCATAAGTAGTCCTCCTTTTAACTGATTCAAAGTTTTCATTTTTGGGTTGGATAGTTTACCACAATTTGAGTGGATACGCTTAGATACCATGCAAGAACAGCAGCAGGAAATCCGTCGACAACCAACGCTTAGTTTTTTTGTATATACAAGCCAAGTATTTACAATTCAGTTTACCTGTTATTTCCATGATGAGATGTATTGTCTAACCGAATAAATTTAGGTTGCTTTATTGCCACCAATATCCAGTTCTAGTGTTTTTTGAGGAGCTTGCCTCCGGCTTCTTGCGCAAAAAAATGTTTTTCAAAATCCAAAGTTTTCGACTTGCTGGAGTTTGACGACATTGTATACGTAAAACGACTAAGAACAATATATTAGTAGAAGTGGGCGTGGGGGCGTGAAAACGTCTGGAAGGCGGAAACAGAGGGCAGACTGAAGCTGAACCATTAAAACGGGCGATCATAGTTATTGCTGTAGCACTAAACTAAAAAGCGAGGATACTATATCTGATGGTGACATATACAGATAGGTATGCACTCAGTGAAACCAATTGGGAAAAAGAAAAATGGTGCAGCTTCATATAGCTGTGTGATTATCTTTACTTCGTCTTCTTGCATATTGTGTATGTATGTATGTATGTATGTATGTATGTATGTATGTATGTATGTGTATGTATGTATGTATGTATGTTTGTATCGGTATGTATGTATATGTGTATGTATGTATGTATGTATGTATGTGTGTGTGTATGTATGTATGTATGTATGTATATGTGTGTGTGTGTGCATTTTAGTCGTTTGATCTGTCTGTTGATATGCCTAACTGAGTCACCCACATCAATTCTTCCCTCTCTTTTTCCATTAGTCAGATAATCGAACACCCTACGTTTGCCCCCTCCCCTCCCCCACATAAACTCTATAGGTATGTGCGGCGCCCTTTGAGCCGTTTTCGTCTGAAAATGAATATATTGTATAGCTCTTGAGACTATCGCGCTTAGACGAAATTGTGTTGATGTGCCCTTTGTCATATTGAGTTTCGGAGGGCTGGCCTGAAAAAGAGTGAAAAAGGGAAATTCGAGATCAAGGGTTTCACGAAGCAAGCTGTACACTTCCACTAAAATGACTGACAATTCCCCCCCCCCCCCCCCTTGCCATTTTGCCCTTGAGACGACCTCAACGTTCCGTATCTCTATTAATCACTCCATGCAGTCAGAATTAGCTAGCATTGTAAGATCCTAATTCTGCCTTTAATATAACAATATAATCGTATGGTTGTATCCACAACAATCCCGTTTTTTTCTTTCAAGTTGCCCTTATTTCTCTCAGCTATGAAGAAATGAAAACGAACATTATACGTCACTTCGACTTTCAATGTTGAAAGAGCATTTAGAAAAGAATATTTTCATTTCTAGCTCTGTTTGTTCAGTTAACTACATCTGGTGAAAAACTTTAATGATTTTCGCAAGAGTGTGGAAGGTTTACGCCAAAGACGTGTGAAAACTACTTAATTCTAGACAAGTATGGGTGCATCAGAGGTTGTCAGAACAATTGTTTATCAAATAACGGCTGATCGTGGACTTCGTTACGAATGGGAACTTGAAGTACACCGACCAGAGCAGTGTAAGGAGTCAAAACGTTTTTCTTTGTCACACATCTCCGGATATGTTGTAGACACCCAGGAGTTTTGCAAGACCATGTAACAGACCAGAAAATCATGAGTATACGCCATATGCTCAGTGGTTTCCTTTTTATCTAGATGTTACCAGCATCTAAAAAGGGAACAGGAAGTCGCGAGTACACAACTGCCCGGCGATTTCCTATCTAAAACTGTTTGTGTGTGTCATATTACCAACATCTCATCTCCCGTATTGTTTGCAGCAAGGTGTTTGGAGTGCATGCGGGAAGGTTTGAATCCTTCTTAGACCAATGGCTTTTAATGACAACCATAATAGGAATTTTCTTACATTGAGCGGTAGTATTTTCAAGTACAGGTTGCCGATAAGCTCTTTGTGACGGTCTATAATATACGGGTTCTATATTATGTGTCTGCAATACAGTAGACACCCACGAAAAGAACTTAGTGGATAAAACCCTAAGGCTGAAAGTTGGAAATTAGACCCCCATAATATACTAAGAACCCATTCAACCTGAAATTCGAAACGAGTTCTTCTCTGTAAGATCAGTCCAACTAAGTTTGGAATTAAGAAATCAGGCATCGCATGAGTAAAACATACTTAAATAGGCAACTACAATACACATTTGGTATATTGAGTTGCCTATCTTTAGAAGCATTGCAGGAGAAGTCGAACTTTCAGTATCGTAAACAAACTACGGAAAATATGATTTATTTCCCTAGATTTTGAATGAATTTGTAGTTTCTGTAACGAATTTAGACTAGTGGATTTGAAATACTATTCTGAACAACAGCCAACAGATCAAACCCCTGAATAACGAAAGAACTTATATAACAGCCTGATTTCCTACTATATTCCCAACAGTAGCGAACAGTTTAAACCCCAGAATAAAGTAGGAACCTATATATTTAAGAACCTAGCTAAGCCGCCTGATTTTCTACCAAATAGCCGATATATGTAACTATAAGAACCTATTTGCTAAATTTGGGCCGACTTGTGAAAATGTAGTTTCTTACATATGACTATTTACTGTATTGAACATGCATGGGAATAGATATAGTTAGACTTACTTTGAGCATGGCTATTTGTCTCTTGGTAGAACCAGAAGTTATTCTACCTATTTTCGGAGATATGCTATACAGACAATCTTTCATTAATAATATCTAAGTAGCAAGATTCTACAAGGAAACAAACAATAGTAATAAATGTCTTAGGAGCATGTCACCGTTCTTGATGCTCTTACAAAACTTATTTTAAAAAGCTAATTAACAACATAATCCAAACTATGAATATAAATACTATACTAAAATATATATAAAAATGGAAAATGGCTATTTAGGGAGCTTAACTGATTTAAGTACTGTTAAATAGGAAGGTCTTGAGTGAGGATTTAAACATATCCAGTAACTGTAACTTTACTAGTTCGCTTAATATAGAGTTCCAGAGTTTGGTGAAGCTACCAAAAAAGCCCTCTTTCCGTAGCTTTTGGTGTGGGGCTTAGTAACAGATAGCAGGTTTCGGTTTGAATATAGGAGAGAACGGGTAGGCCTGTATGTAGCTGTAAACATAAATTATTTTAAAAAGCCAAATTACAATATAATCCTAATCATATTAGGATTAGTCACAACAGTTTGCATTAATCTAATTTTAAGCTCATGAGATAGACAAATACTAACAAAATGTTCTAAAAAGGAAACAATAATTTTCAAACTTAACCAATTATTAACGAAATATTACCCTTCCTTGCATGCAGGGGATTTGTGAGAGATCTCTGTAGAGTTAGGAGATAGCTTCAGTTTCAGTTTGATTTACTTGCCTGTGCTTCATAAGGTTTATAAAAAACGTTTTATAACAGATAAATATACTGCATATAAATAAAGGGACAGCAGTCTGATACATACATGAAGTCACTAGGAGAGGAGGCTCATGAAGAAACCCGCATAGAGGCTTCTATAAGTTATGGGTTCCTCATCTGCTAGAATTGGATTAATTTATTTAGACGTACAGATATATCATAGTTTCAGTTTGAATGTTCATATAACAATAAGCAAAGCAAGCACACTGAAGCAAACAAACACAGCCGAGGGACAGTACAACAGCTAGTCAAGAAAAATAATCAACTCAGGAGGAATAACCTTAATTTGGACTTAAAGAGAGAAACATTAGCGACATTCCAAATTTCTTGATTCAGAGAGTTAAACACTTAGAGTCCTTGAAAACATATTGCAAATTTCCTGATATTTGTTTGGCAAAAAAAATATGTAGAAGGCGTTAGAGTTTCTCGTATTGTATGAATGAATCTGGTTTCTGAGCAAAAACAAATCATTGAAAGCTGTACTGAGGGAGAAATACTTTCTTGAACAAGAACATGAACTAGCTTTCCCAGTTGAAATCAAAAGATATCACAAAATTTTAAAATTTTCAGCTGCTTAAATGTAGGTTCAGAACGCCTCGCCTCCTGTGCTTAAGTTTTACTTAAACACGTTAGCTATGAATATTTAAAAAAACTATTCGCGGACAACTTCTTCAAATGGGCAGAAATTATCACCACTAAGATATTAATGGAGTGTGATTCGGTGAGGTAACAAACACCATTGTTTCTATTGATTTTCATGAAGTCATGAGACTGCAGCAGAACAAACAAACATGCACTGTTTTTTCATACGAACGACAATTTTTCTGTGTTCAATTTTAGTCAGCCTCAAATTTATGTTTTAAAAACGTACTTGACTTTTGTTTCTTCATTTTTTAAGGATGAATCTATACGTTGAAAGGTTGTACGTTCCTGTACAATCGGACTAACTTTCCAAAATGTACTCAACAAAATCTGTTATGATTCTCAAATGAACTGAAATGAAATTGATGCTAGAATCGTCTGTTTGCTATAATCAAACTTGAATTTGCACTGCTATCGCTTGATATCTTGGTTGCAGTTCTCAGATCCATTTTCTTAACGGTCCTTTTTGCTCGTCTCGTGTTGAGGTGTGCTCTAAGTATCGGTTCTTAGTTAAATTTTGGCCATTTTCCAACCTCAATGTTCTTTCAACACATTTAGCGGTTTGACTTAGATATGTTTTAGTAGAGGTGGTTTGGTCTGGAAAATACTTAATAACCGATCAGACTTTGATATTAAAGGAGTGTTGATCGAAGCTTCATTGTTTTACTACATCAGATTACCGGTTTACAGGTGTTGCGATCAAACTGAAAATTACTTATCCCAAAACTGTGTTGATTTTCATAACAATACATTGTTTTTGAATACTGTACTTCTTTCTTGTTTGAGGAAGCCTTTGTTGCCATTCAAAATAATATATTTTGATGGCAATGACGACGCAGTAATACTAATACTCATATATAAGCTATAGACAGTTTCCGATGACAGCAAATCAAACCGTTTCGTAACTACTGATTAGTACTATAAGGATCTAGGAGCTTACAATATTTTAAATCGTATTAGAAGTTAATATCTGATAAGTCTTAAACATAGATATTGCACCCAAATGTTTTCTAGTATTAAAAACACCTCCACGTCTTTGTTCAAGCTGGTAAATTGCTGCTATAGCTACGAGAATTAATGAAATTACCCAATGTATAGTGTGTGAGACTTCGACTGGTTTAACACAATTTATTCACCAATTCATGTAGACAATAATCTTGTAAATTACCGTTATTTAGACTTAAATATCACTCAGTACTGACCGTCATATATATATATATAGGTAATCTCCCACAAAACTGAGCAGTATAATGAAAATATAACTGAGTGAACAGAACTTTAGTAAAAATTACACAGATCGAAAAGGTGAGTTAGATTACAAGGCTTCACTGAAAAACTTTTCTCACTTTGTCATGCAGTAGAAATCAGTTTTCACAGTCAAACTGTTTTTGTGAAGCTTTGAAAAATGCAACGAAATAATGTAATTCGGCTGAGAAAACTGTTACCAAAGGCCATTGTTGTCTGACAAATCCCGGCAAACTCTTCTCGAATTGTTTTTATATCTATATATAATATAATAAATATACTATTCTTGTATCTTATTCTTAAATTACTGGCTGGAATGGGAGGATTACGTCTTCATTCAATGTTGAACTTGGCCGTGAAAGAATATTTTTAATTGGATCAGACGCGAGTAAAACATTACTTATGCCCGTAAACCATGAACTATCGAGAATCTTGAGCATATTCATTGTTTTATCTGAAATATGCTGATCAATCTTTTGGTTCTGAAGTTCGTGCATGCCGAACTTGTTCTTACAGTTTTTTTAACATTAGGAAAATTTGACACTTTAAAAGTTGTTCTTATACAGCTAAATGTAATGAATCTCATGATTTTTGACCTTTTCTCACTCTCTTATAAGAAAGACCCAAGTCGCCAACTGAAAATCCCAATGTTTTCAGTCAAAACATGAAATGAAATTTGATTAAACTGTGCTGGAAAACAATAATCTCTGTATTCATCCGAAGACTGGATGAGTTAACTAGCGTACATCCATATAGGGGTCGACTGGAAGTGATTTCAGTTCGGCCGGCCGCAAAACAATCGATCATCATATGAGCCCGTAAAATTCAGTTTTGACTCAGTTGTAAGTTTAAACAGTGATAAACTTATAAAGCATTGGAAAGCGGAGTGTTCAAACATACGGGAAATTTTGGAAATCTCACGTATTTTTGCAGATTCTTCAAAATGCTTTAGAGAATCGAATCTCCAAATTTGTAACATTTCAAACTTTCATACTGCAGACGCAAATGTCCTAAAAAAGAAAAATAAATAATTTTCAAACGTAACTAGATTTATAAGACAAGTATGAAAAAAACTTACCCTGCGAGCAGGGGATGTGAGACGTTTCTGCTCTAGGGGAAAAAACCTATGGCTATGAGTAGGGTAGTTAACCTTTTCGAACAGAACGCGTCCGCATGGAGCCAACTCGAAGTGAACGGCAACCAAGTTTGTTAGTTATCCACCCACAAATTTGCTTAGCTATAGCCGGAGAAATTCTAGTTGCACCGTTCCGGTGGTAAATGCTGTTCGCCTTTGAGTAATTGCCTGAACCAGAAAAGACTCCAACGAGAACACGTTTTGAAAGTCCCTTGCTGTCTCTGGCTAAAACGTACACACCGGCCCCCGAACTGCCCTTTGCAGCATCACAACGGTTGACAATCACTCCAGCTCTGATTTTGGCTTTACACCTCGCGTACCACATAGAGTTTCTGGGTTTGTCTCCAGGGAAACTTGCAAAATGTATATGTGCTTTGCTTTTGGACAGGATACCTATTTCAAAATAAGGCCTTTTCTGTGGTCGTGTAAGTTCTATCACGGCATAGTCGTAGAGGATCTTTTTTCTTTGGATCCAACCGCTTGGAACGTTGATACGTTGGACTCGCGCCCATTTCAACTTTCTGCCGTTTCTGCGGAGGAAACCAACTTTGAGACTTGACTCTTTGACCAAGTAGTTTGAGCCATCGTGGACACAGTGAGCAGCTGTCAAAACATGACGAGAGGATATCATGGTCCCACTACACCCGGTAGAAATCATTACAACCGAACTAAATGGAAACAGACGCCCTTGCTTTGTGGTAATGTGGATGCGGCTGTCTTTCCCAAAAATCTGTCTCTTCTGCCTGCTACGTATTGAACGTTCTGGGGTTAGAATTGGGAAATCAAACTTGATTGAATCCTTTATGCTTACTTCGCTAAGCTCAGCATTTTCGGTTTTGCTTGTGTCTTTTCCGTTTGTCGATGACCTTCCTCCGTCCTGAAGTCCAGGTCTTATTTCAACCACAGTCAACGTAAGACTTCCATTCCTCCACAACGTCTCATAGTTTAGGTCTTGAATCTCTTTATCTTCTGTGTCTAGAGTGTTACTCACATCCATTGGTAGCAGCTTTATGCTGCTCGCACTGTTATTGCTGTAGTGGGCTTCTTTCAGAAGCCTCACAGTTTCTATCAAGTGGAAATTGTCGCCATGTGGAAATTGAAGCTCACTTGGGTGGGCTGGTAAGAGGTTTGTAGTTACTGAGGGGTAACTACTGGATTTTGTTCCTCGTGTTGGAATGACTCTATTATTAAGCCCAACCACACGGCATTGCATTACTTTTCCTTGAAAAAACAAACCAACCAAGAACAAACTAAACTCTAAAAATTCCATTTCTGTTCGTGCCTACTGATCTTCGCAACTTTAGAAACCGCAAACTGCCAGTGATCTCAGCTCGTTATGGACTTATCCACTGACTGCAGGGTCTTGTATTAAATACCCGACTTGCCAGCCAGTCAATTGTTTCAGCTTCGCTTAACACACTTGAGATACAGTCTCCTTCAATATATTCAAGTTTTCAGCAACACTGATAAGTCGTCTCGCCGTCGATTGCATAAACATATAAACATATAAATCTGTCAGAATGAAATATGGCTTTGCAGTATAGTTGACAGTACTTTTGACGGAAGTTCATCAGTGTTCTGCAGCTTAACTGACGAATCGTCTTCTCGAGCCACGCAATGTCCAATGAACAGCATATAAGTGCAAAGTCCTATTTATATCATCCCGGCTCTTCATTGGCTAATGATAGTACATTACCACGCCGGATTTGCACTATAGATGAGCTATTTTAAACGTAGGAATTTTTCGAAAGTGGTCCCACACTCGAGGCCTTTTGTTTAACACGTTACAGGAAGATAATAGCATGAATAGATATTCGTCCTAAACAGGTTCCGGGTCAATGGTATCCTTCTGTCTTTTATTAAGATCTTAGCAGCTTAAATTGCCTCTTAATTAAGTATTAAATTATTTTACTTCTAATTTTCTGAAGTTACAAATTGAGAGTATGCCTGGTAGCATCACGAAACTTCAGTTTTGATGTCATAGGCTGTTCTTGAGAATAATCGTGAGGTGATGTCGCCTTGGATATCACAGCGCCAAGCAACTGTGCGTGTAGGTTTGATTAAGCAGGTAGTCAGTCGAACAAATTCCAACCACATAGTTTAAATTTTGTAGATTACATGTTTTGTTGCGTTGAAAAGAAGAATTATCGTCAAACAGTGCGGAATTAAATTGTCTCTAGCTTGTTTTTTTTTCTGAATTGTTTTTGCTCAATAAATAACCACGCGTTTAAATTCTTTAGTTTTTGTTCTATCATATTTGAACAACAAATTGCGTGGGAGTAAGGGATTATATCAAAATTCCGATGTTAAGAGTCTTTGCGTTGTATAGAAAACATGCCGTTGTCGAAACTAGAGTTTTTTCTTTCTTACGAGATTTGTGGTTTATCTACCGCAAAGGAAGAAGAAAAGCTTTGTATTGCTTTTGTACGAGAGAAGGTGGTGTAGAGTTGTTCCGAGGTCGGAAACGGAAACTTGTGGTGATTTATAAAAGATAAGATTGATAATAGCAATGAAAATATTTGCTATTTCGCGGTCTTATTAGCTTCTGCTTTATGTTAAGTTTAAATACTACAATTCCAGTTGGTCTCAACACTATCGCCTTATTACCACGCGCCAACACTTATCGTTAATTGATCGCCTTTAACTTCGATGATCTTCTCGACGTGTCTGGCTGGTTGGTAACTTGAAATAAGTCAAATTGCAGGTCTTTTTTTAAAGATCTTTTATTCAATTATTGATGTTATTCAAACAGTGGCAATTTAAGTGAAATTCTTTTTAGTCCCAGGTGTAATGCGCAGCTGTTGATAAGCAACCAATGAGGATGCGGTTTTTAAATTCCTCAGTAAACATTCACCAGGTTTTCATCGCGTGGCCACCTCACGCCACTCTGTGGGAGCGAGGGGTTCCTTTCGCAGAAAGAACCGCACCACAAAGATTTCACACTGTTTTATTGTTTTCAACAATTTTTGTCATGTTTGATTCTAACAACGCAAAACAAAGGAAGGTATTACTTATTAAATTTGTAAGATATAGAGTTTCGCAACCGCGATGGTTTTTGGTGGTAATGAAAAGATAAAAAAGGAAATGAAAGAGAAGAGCGGTACCAGTGTACGAAGTGAAATTTTGTTTGCTATCATGATTTTTGTGACAAAAAATAATCAAACGAGGCAACTGGCGGAAGGTTCTCTTTTGTTGAACCTTCTCAAGTGTTTCTTTTCATTGTGCTTACGGTGTTGTACCTTAATCTATTTCTAGTTGGTTGTTTTTCTTTCCAGAATGTTAAAGCCAAGTTAGTCTTAAGATTACACAAATAGGCATGTAAGGCTTAAACTTTACGTTATACGACAGGTGAAAAACAAATAAAGAACATCCAATTTTCTTAAATATACCAATACATTTTCAAGTCGAAGAAACTAAAAGAGTTTTCAGTTCGACAAAAGTTATGATTACATTAGATCGTTTATCATTTATATTGTTGTTGGTAAACGCGCACATAGCCAGCTCATGAGCTTTCGCGATTCTTCTAAACAGCAGTAGGACAACTGAAAAATCTAAACCTAATAACTTTTACAATCGACTAGGATGTGCTTGATAATTTCCAGATATGTTTTTAAATTGTGTTTGTCAAGTTTAACGAGTGTAATTATATGTTTGAAACGTGAAAATTCCAGTAAATAAATTGCCACATACCGGAGACGCGCATCGAATACCAGGGATTTTTAAAGATAGATCTTCACGGTTCGTTGTAGTCAGTCATTAGTTTTAAAAACAATTAGCTTGTTCTTAACGTTGATAGTAATCTTTGTCAACAACTGTTTTATTAGGTGGATTGCTTGAGGCTATGATTATGCGGTTGGCTTTACTGCTTTATGTTCAATACAGTTTATAGTCTTCTTAATCTTCTTCTAATCCTCCATTTGCATTGACTAGCTGACAAGGTTGCATCGCGACCACGAATCTATCATTAAATGCTCTAGAAGCGTTACATCAAAATTGAGGTTCTGCACACTCCAATAAAGTTATATTTATGTTTTGTATCCCTAGTTACTGGAATGTTTGGTCCGTTGTACTGATTTGATTTATAAAAGGCCTAAAATCGTTTTGTAAACAATGATCTACATTTTATGAATCTTATGAAAGAATTCAAAAAGAGCTTTATGTCACCTTATATTGTGGCGGACTGCTTCAAACTATAGAAGCAACTTTAAAGACTCTGCATAGATCATTGTGTCTCCGTAGGGTATATAACAATTATATCTAAAATTTTAAACTTCTTTTTGTAGTCATGCAATATCTGTGGTATGCCCACCTTCTGTTCTCATATACTCTTACTATTATGCCGGTATATCGAATAGCGTACATGTAAAAAGGAAGTAAAATAGATATTTAAAGAAGAATGGACATCTTCGATATTATCAACTTGATAAGCAAGTTTGACATATTGCCCATGTTGTCATAAAAAAAACCTGATTAAATAATTTGGTGCAGTCCGTAAGTCTCACAATGGAGGAAACGGAATCACAATAATAATAATAATAATAATAGTAATAACCTTTATTAAAGTGTCAATACTAAAATAGCAGTTGGAGAACCCGTTGTTTGAAGTGTGTTTGACAGCTTCGCAGGTGCAGTTCAACTCAATTTAGCAGTTCTTAGCTGTTCTGTGACGTTCCTAGCAAGGGGTGTACAAAAGTAAGTTTGAACAACTACCACTTTCTAAAGCTTGAACTTTAATAAAGCTTGAAATAGTTTTAACCAACCAAGATTAACACATGACTAAGGCGAGGCAGGAACTGCTTTCGCTCTATTTTATCTTGTTAATGCCACTTACTAATACTATTTCGCTTCACTCAACCTTCCAACTTGTTCAGGACTTTATTCCACTGTAGCATAATCACTTCAAAAAATAGGTCAATGTATTCAGCAACTCATGCTGACGATACGAAACCCGTACGTCAGTATTAGGCATGCTAGCTTAACGCCCTTTCACATCCTTCTTAAGCGGAAAAAAAACAAGCTCGAGCGATACCGAAAGTTAAAATATCTCTGCTGCAATAGTCGCAATAATGCGTCATAATGAGTTTGTTCACGATTTTCAAACTCCTTACAGATATTACCAAGCAATGTGATATTTTCTGCCTCGAACAAAAGTGAAAAAAATATTTTTGTCACATTCGATTCGATTTTTCCGGTGTCATAAAAGTCTAGTAGCCATCTGGTTTTGAGAGACGTGTGAAAAATGGATATTACTGTTGAATTGTGAAATCAGTGAAGAAGGGGAAAAGAGCGTGTAAACAAACCTTTTTGTAGCATAAAACCCACACAAAGAAAACAAAGCTATTCGGAGTAAAACTTTAAGTAATGAGATATCGTCGATCAAAAGAATCAGTTGAAAGTTTAAATTTAACAAACATAAAACTTTTGGAGCTAAAACAAAACAATTGTTTTCGATGAGAAACCTGTAACGTATTATAGAAACTTTTAAAAATAGGAAGTCAATAGTTGTTGTCTGAGTCACATCTAGCGTCATAGCACTAGCTTCAGATTCGTTGAAATCTGTGTTCACGAGTCTCACTCGGTGGCACAATCAGAGAGAGAGAGAGAGAGGGGGGGGGGGGGCACAGGTTATATTCCAACTGAATTTGAAACTTTGCAACTTTCAAATTACTGAAAACCTAATGCTTAATTGCTTTTTGACAACCGAGTGTCAAGTGGAAGAAGTCCAGTCGTGTGCAGTGCAAGATAAGCCGAAACTTTTGCAAACGTTATAATTATATTCTGGCTATCAACTTTATACAATTTGTAGTTTGGTATCGACATATACCTTTTCAGTTCAAGGTCTCAAAGTTGCAGTTATAACCTTGCTGCGCCCCTGTCTCTTGAAGTTGCACCTTTTAAACTTGTTGTACATGTTGGGTTGGTAAGGGTGGTAAAGTGGCTTTTTATTCGAGGTTATGAATGTTAGGGCTTCATCGCCTGGCCACAAACATTTAACTGATGCCGTTAATTCTTGATGCGTCCGTTAGTAAAAAAACCGTAGTGACATTTCAAAAATACATAAAATAAGCAACTTCAAAACCAGCAAAGCAAAAACAACATTTATTTTCACCATTATTGCATTTTAAAAGTTTAAGTTTGAATAAATGAAGAATTTAGCTGGAGAAAATCGTTCCAAAGTAAACAGAAGGCCTAGTCGATATGGATAATGTAAACGAACGAGGATTTCGGAGATGAGGAAAATAAAAATAGTAATTGCGTTTGAGGGAAGCGAGGACGCACACTATTCTTGACTGGGCTACCTGTGGCAAATGTTCGAAGCCAAGATGTTTTGAGGTTTTGGTTTCTGACTTCCATTTGGCCTCCCCGAAGAGTTTCTCAGGGGCTTGAAAGGCGCGAACAGCCTTTGCGGCTGACAAACAAAATGATCCGAGCCTATCGGTGCTGACAAACAAAATGAACACAGTTGATCTGCTGACAAGCTGTTATAAAGAAAATAAACTCGGCTGATATACTGCCAATAAAAGTTAAAGGAGCTCACTTACTGACAATCAAAACTATCTCGGATGTTGAAATGACAAATAATGGTAAATCGACCAAAGTACACTATGGTGAATGAATCGCAAGTTCGTACTTTCATTACTAATGACAAGACGTGTGAAACTCAATCTTGTGTAAGAGCCTCAGCTGTAATTTAAGAACTGCTTTCATAAGATTGTGGACATCATGCATGTTTCAGTAATACTGTTATTTGATGTTCACAATAATGTTAGTAAATTTGATAGAGTTGTCAATCGTACAACAAAAAGGGCAAAGAGAAAACGAGAACCATCTAGTATCCCAGTTAAAATATTTATGAAGGCTCGGAAGAAAAGAAAAATCGCAAGAAGCTTGAAGCTTTTGTCAAATCACATTTTTCAATAATGTAGACGATCGGTCAAACGCACTTTTTAACTGACAGTTACTGACGCTAATTATAATAATAATAATAATAATAATAATAACAAGATTTCAGAATCAAAGCATCACCGAAATGAACTGTTTGAAGAGTCGAACAAGTACAGTACAAATCAATAGACCAGTTTCCTATTCCCAGTTGCCGCTGATCACAATGACTATAGACCCGTTTTCACAGGGACAGCCTCAACTTGATGCTAAATATTCATAAATTCCAATGTGGAGTGAAATATTCACACCCGGTATTTATGTAGATTCAACATCAAGTTGAGGCTATTCCTGTAAAAACGAGTATATAGTCATTGCATGTAATCAGCGGCCACTAGGAATAAAAACTGGTCTATTAAAATCAGCATTGCAAATGTATTTCCCTGCATTACAATGTTTTTTATTTCAAAATGGCTCTGTTTTGCTGTTCTCCCATTTCGTTTTTTCTTGTTTTGCTAATTGCCCACCAAATGAAACCGTGAACGACATTGAAACATGATTGTTTTGTTGTTAACATTCAGTTTATTCTCAAGTACCTCCCTCAATTGAGTGTCGCAGTCAAAACACTTCAAAGTGAAGGAGCGCCGCGGTGCTTGGTCCAGTAAACACGGTAATTGAATAACAAGTTAGGTTATTACATAGCTGATAAACATGGGTTCTTCCGGCATATGGCGCATGGCTTTGGTCGACGGAAGCAACAGAAGAGTTCGATAATCCTACTCGCGTTGTTGAGAACTCTTTGTACGCGCTGTAGATAAAGCCGAATATGTTGCTAAAAATCTGTATATATTTAACAATTATTCCACGAACGCGCGTTGGATATGAACTTTTAGATAGCGGATGAGGTGCGAAGCACCGAGTCGGCTTTCATAAGCTCATATCCAACAAGCGTGAGTCGTTAAATACTTTGTTTATGTTGAGGTTTCAAATGTCAATCCGTGAAAACATCGCGACTGTATACTATTATTGAATGTTTCAAAAGCTGAGTTTCGCGTTCAGTTTCCATATTTAGACAAACTAAGGCAGGATATAAGATTTACACCATGAGTAGAAAGCCAATCAGATTACCAGAAATTCAATATCCACTGTTTGGTATTCAATAAACACAGATATACGGAAACGTTTACGTTTTGTGTTTCAAAAATATACAGCTTGTTTACGCTGTTGGTTTCGCTAAAGTTCTCAGCATCGCCAGCCGCCATTTTGCCTGACAAGGCTGAGAACTTCAGCGAAACTATAAAATATATATGTTTGTACTAGTAAAGGCTATAAATGACTGAAGTAAAAACTAGTGCCAATATCACAAACTGCACTGTAAGCCCTCTCAGAACACAGATATATATTGAGGGCCGATTTAGAGACCGAAACGGAATCCGTAGACCAAATTTTTTCTGGTATCATGCTCTATAGTTTGGGAAGAGCCTAGAAAAATACTCTCTGGTTAAAAGTAAGAAGAACCTAATTAGCGTCACAAGCGGTTACTATCTAGGTAATTTTATAATTGGGTAACGGTTGTATGACGGCGATAGTTGTTGGATGTAGCAATAACTGAATAATCTGGAAGCTGTTGACTAAATGGGTATTTCACATCGCTAAAAATTTAAAGTAAAAATATTCAGTTAAGTGTCTAGTATAGCTTTTTGCTTTTACAGTTAACTGAGTACCAAAATGTCTGAATTTTTTTCTCTTCGTAATGATACAGATATTCGCAAATGGTAATCAATAAAAATATTGGTTGTTGTTGTTGTCATAATTTGTCTTTATGAAGTCTATTTATGAATGTTACGATATATATTACCTGGGGAAGGCATGCTGAGTACCAAAATGTCTGAATTGTTTCTCTTTTGTAATTATACAGATATTCGCAAATGGTAATCAATAAAAATACTGTTGTTGTTGTTGTTGTAGTTACAATTTGTCTTTATGAGGTCTACTTGTAAATGTTACGATATGTATTACCTACGAAAGACATGCATTCTTGTTCCGAAACTTGTTTGTTTTCTATTATTGCAGTCTTCGTACGTAAGCTTAGAAACATCTTGAATCCTGATGAATTGGTAAAACGTATATTTGTGACTTCCGTGGAACCCGGTAACTTATAAATGACGCAAAAAGGATTGGTCTGATCAGTATTCTAGAATCGTGCAAGCTGACAGTATGGTTAATTTTTATTTTGGCTGTAGTAACATAGTGCTGAGTCACGGTTACCATTAGCATGCATGCACGGGCGAGGGGAGGAGTTTCGAAGGTACTCGTGGCCTCGTGATCTGTTTTGTTCATCTCAATTTCTTCAAGTTGTTAAAAACGTTTTGCTTGAAAGTCCATTGTCGATATATTATAATACGGATATAACCCTAGAACGACCAAGCCATTTCTATTAATAAATCAGCCAGTGTTTCTTACTAAGAGACGCTGCTAGCTCAAGTTAATATGACCATAAATATTATCGTGTAGTATTTCTAAGTTGTTGTTGTTTTTTT